>PVKP010016969.1:0-47068 GCA_004027715.1 Plecturocebus donacophilus
GGAAATGGAATACTTAATTGCAGTTTTAGGGATATAAAGGAATTTTATTTATTTATTTACTTATTTTTATTTATTTATTTCTTTTTTTGAGATAGAGTCTCACTCTGTTGCCCAGGCTGGAGTGCAGTGGCATTATCTCGGCTCACTGCAACCTCCACTCACTGCAACCTCCACTCACTGCAACCTCCACTCACTGCAACCTCCACTCACTGCAACCTCCACCTCCCGGGTTCAGGTGGATTCTCCTGCCTGAGCCTCTCGAGTAGCTGGGACTACAGGTGCTCACCACCAGGCCTGGCTAATTTTTTTGTACTTTTAGTAGAGACGACATTTCACTATGTTGGCCAGGCTGGTCTTGAACCCCTGACCTCAAGTGATCCACCCACCTCAGCCTCCCAAAGCGTTACAGGTGTGAGCCACTGCACCTGGCAGGAATATTCTTTAAATTATTGAATAAAAAAATGACTCTTTTGTTTTTATTCTAGTGAAAGGTGGAAATTTTGAAAGTATTGCTGTCTAGCATATGAAACATGTTACCAAACTCTGACAGTTTAAAAATAGAGCTCTTTATTTTAAAACAGTAAGGCTATTTGCTAAGTAGTATCATAATTATTTTTCTAGTACTCAGCTTTGTTGAAACTGCCTCATACTCATTTTTAATGTTACCCTTACAGATCAGAATTCATTAACCAATCTAACATCGATGTATCAGAGTAAATTGAATAATTTCACATAATGACTATGCCATGGTGAGGCAGAAACATGAACTTCTCTCAGTATCACTGTTTTGACTGTCAGCTGTCATGCAGTTTCAACACTACACCTATTTCAACAAAGTTTGGTTCACTGTATAAGATTAGACATAGCAGAAGGAGTCATTTTACTTACAGATAATGCGTGCATCTGTGTGGGGAGGTGGGGTACCACTGTTATTCTCTATACATGGGTTAGTCATATTTATAAGCCAAACATTGTGGACATTGGAAAGTCAAAAATCTTCAAGGCAGAAAATGACACAAGGGAAGATTTCTTATACGTTTACCAGCCTCTTTCTACTGCTTTGTCTAAATGTGCACACACACAGGCACATGCCATATCTTTTAACACTTCTAATTTACTGGGTCTACATATGAACATCTGTCTTCATGGGAGACACACCAGTTCACCTGGCAAACCATTCTAGCCCACAGGGAGCTGGTGCTGAAAGTTCTTCCTCTGCATTGAGGCTTCCTGTGAATCCCAGGCAATGGTTCAAGACTGTGGCCAACACATAAGCGGCAGTTGACCCATAACAACTGCAAACATGTTTAATCGCTATAACAAAACATTAATTCTCCCATCACGTTTGAGTTAGTACTGAACTGCCAGGAATGTAGTAGTTCTCTTAATGTTTAGTTTGATAATCACAGACCCACTTATAGGGATGACTCTTCAGGGCTGTCCCAGGGAGTGTATGCGGCCTCCTCATATTATTGGGTCTTCTATTACATCTTGGGAAAGAGTGAGTTTTCATATTTCACCAATTGACAACATTGCTCCTATAATCAACAAACATTTATGAGAGTTGGAAAAACTTTCGATTTTTTGTCCCTAAAATTGTACCCCCAAACTCTAAAACTTCTTGTTAGTATGTATGAACTCTGAGGAAATGCTGAGAAAGCTGGGGACTGTCTGTTACCTGCCGACTGGCTTTTCATGTGTTTCTAGTTCACTTTCTGAGGTCCTTCTATTTCTAGTTTTACTGTCCCTTTGCTAGCATTTTCTATGGATGATTGATGGGTACAATGTGCAATGCAGTATTCCAAAATTTTTTTTTTTATCACATGTTGTGCACTTAACTAGAGAATAAGCTATTTTCAGTTCAGTGCTGGTGTTTGCTATAGAGTTAAATACATTTTTTTATAGAGAAAAACCTGTGATATTTATAAAGATTTTAGAGTAGTAGATCATAAAAAAGTTAACTGTCTTGGATTTTAAATCATAGTATTTTTTATATAAATAGTTTAAAGATATTGTTTTATCATTCTTCACAGCCAAGTATGTTTTCTTATATATCCTAAAAATAAACTGATTATGCGTCATTTTTTTGAACTATTGTGCTAAGGGGCATGATGAATTTTGATATTTTGAGATACTACCATTAGAAAAAAAACGAATGCAGTAAGAATATGTAGCCCTTTAAAAGAAACTTACATGCTGCTTACTTTTTGAAATACATTGCATATTTAAAAATTAGTACATCCTCAACATGGCTCCACATATACCCATGGAATAATTATTATAATATAACAAATAGAGGCTGGACATGGTAGCTCACACCTGTAATCCCAGCACTTTGGGAGGCTGAGGCAGGTGGTTCATCTGAGTTCAGGAGTTTGAGACCAGCCTGGGGCAACATGGTGAAATCTCGTTTCTACCAAAATTACAAAAAATTAGCTGAGCATGGTGGTGCGTACCTGTGATCCCAGCTACTCGGGAAGCTGAGATGGAGTATCGCTTGAGCCTGAAGTGGAGGTTAAAGTGAGCTGAGATCGCACCACTGCACACGAGCTTGTGTGACGGAGAGAAACCGTGTCTCAATTAAAACTATTAATGGTAATAATAATATAACAAATAGAGCTGTGGTTGAGTTCTGCAGAAGTGACAAGCTATGAGGTAACTTCTAAGATGTTAGAAGACTTGGTGAGACTTGAAAGACAGTCTCTTACTAAAAAGGTGAATTGTTTTATTTCTAAAACCTTTTTGCCAAGGTTTATGTTCTCCATAAAATTCTCAAATACAATTTTGCACAGTCTTTGCAGAATGATGTCAGTACTAACATTTACTTTTGCTTTCCAGTTCTCGATCTTGGCATGTTTGTATACACAGGCTGTCATATACCTCTCATTTCTTGTTGTGTGCATATAAAGGTAACATGGTTGGTGAATCCATGATACATAGATCAGGTATTTTAGTTTTAGCCTTACATTGCATAAGAAAAATCTAGGTTCGGCCAGGTGTGGTGGCTTATGCCTGTAATCCCAGTACTTTGGGATGCTGAGGTGGGCAGATCACAAGGTCAGGAGATTGAGACCATCCTGACCAACATGATGAAACCCCATCTCTACTAAAAATACAAAAATTAGCTGGCATGGTGGCGTGCACCTGTAGTCCCAGCTACTCCAGAGGCTGAGGCAGGAGAATCACTTGAACCCGGGAGACAGAGGTTGCAGTGAGTGGAGTTCACGCCACTGCACTCCAGCCTGGCGACAGACGAGATTCCGTCTCAGAAAAAGAGAAAAATCTAGGTTCATTTGATCATTTGATCTGGGGCAGGCTCTGATTTCTGTCTGCAGCCAGCACTCCTGGTGACTTTGTTGAAGGTGGCCCTCATCTGTTGTCACCCTCATGCGACAATGCATAGTTCATGGAATTTGGGGAAGATTAAATGAGTTGACAGGCACTGGGCACTTTAAACAGCATCTCACTGAGTGCTTCATCGATTTTGCTGTTGCTGTCTTTTGCGTTTTAGATAGTATGTTTGACAACAAGTCTCCCATCAATTTTGGAATGTACCACTTGAGTTTTACAAAAAAGCCAGGTTTTGACTTGCATTAGTAGAGATTAAAAGCTAAAAGGTCAGGTGCATATTGAGTAGGATGAATATGTTTCTGGAACAAACTAGAAATGTTTTCTTTTTTCACTAACCTGATTTTGAAGATTCATTCTAGTTTGCCTGAGGTTATCATGGAGAACTCTAAATTATTAAACATGTAATGGAAAAAATTTGCAGTGTAATCTTTCTTTCTTTTCTGTTTTTGTTTTTGTAACAGCCAGAATGGAGGATAATTAGTTATAGTAGAAAGAACAAAGCATAACTGGTAGATAAGTCTTGGCTCTACCAGTGAACAACTGAATGACCTTAGTCAGGTCCATGATTTCTCTGAGCCTGACTCTGCTTGCTTGTTTGATGGAAATACACTTCCCTAGAAAGCATGTCAGGAAGCTACAAGAGATTTCAGATGCAAAAATGCCTAGAACACGATGCCTGTAGATATCATGTATCCCATCCTGTTTGACAGGTTGGGTAGGCTTGTTGCTCTCTTTTCTTTTTATTGTGGTAAAATACACATAACATGAAATTTATCTTCTTTATAATATTTAAGTATACGATTCAGTAATGTTAAGTATTTTCACACTGGTGTGCAGCCAATCTCATCTTTCAGTTTTGCAAAAACTTTTCATTGCAAAACTGAAACTCTGTCCCCATTGAACAAATCTCCATTCCTCCTCCCCCTGCCCCTGGCAATCACCGTTCTACTTTCTGTGCTTGTGTATTTGACTTCTCCAGGTCTCTCATGTAATAGTCTTATTGCTCGTTGACATAGTAATTAATACTTTATCATTACAAGGAGTCTTGGCTGGGCATGGTGGCTCACGCCTGTAATCCCAGAATTTTGGGAGGCTGAGGTGGGAGGATTGCTTGAGCTCAGGAGTTCAAGACTAGCCTGGGCAACGTGAAAAAACCCCATCTCTATGAAAAGTACAAAAATTAGCCAGTTGTGGTGGCATGTGCCTGTAGTCCCAGCTACTTGGGAGGTGGAGGTTGCAGTGAGCCAAAATGGTGCCACTGTACTCCAACCTGGGCTATAGAGCCATACTCTGTCTCAAAAAGAAAAAGAAAAAAAGGAGTGTTAGGACTCTATCACATGGTCATTTTGAGGTGTTTTTGTCCTTTTTTTACGCTTTATTTCATGTCTTGCTGTGTACCACTGTAAGCACTGCTTTAAAAAAAAATAGGTATAAACATTTAAAGGAAATTCAGATGATTCCCCCACTCCCCATCCCCTATTTCTGCTGTCTGGTTGACTTTACCGTTTGCATCTTTCCCTGATGACCTTGGCTAAGTTGATGGAATATACCAGGACCAGAATGCAGAATCAGAGTGCCCAGGAGGATGCTTGGTGGGGTAGGTACAGGTTTTAAACCAGATCTGCCTTTTGTTGAATGGATCATTTTCATGGCACTGGTGCTGATTCAGTCTCTCGTGTCTCCACCTGTGACAGGGTTTCCCTTTCATCTTCCCAATTGCTGGTGGTGATCTTTCTAAAACAGCCAAGGCACTGTGATTCTGTTTAGGGACGATTGCTACTTCTCTTTTGTCTCCAGTAAGATACATAAGGCCACTCTTGTTCTATTCCCGGCTTACCACAGCATCTCCCCAAGCTCCTCTTCCTGTGTCTGGCTGCAGCCCTTAATCACAGCATTTCCCAGGAGCACTGTCTCCTCACCTACTCAAGTTTGTCCTCCTGGAGGGCCCTGTCTTTTCAGGCTCGGGTCGCATCTCTGTAAGCAGTATTTTCTTTCTCATCCTGCGTCCCCACTGTTTGCAGGCGGAGGCGGCCCCACTGCGCTGCAGCATTTCTCAGACTCTTCTGCTCTGGAACTTAGCACGCTGCACCACATCTATTTTTATCCATCTCTGTCTCTCCTGCTCTGCTGTGTCATCCTTGATGACAAAGTCTGTCTGTTTCCCCTCGCATCCTCCCCAGCAAGGTGCACAGTTCCTGCCAATGGGAAGTGGAAAACCTTTGCTGAAGGACTGCGCTCTGCAAGCAAAGGTCAGAATTGAACAGAAAATGGTAATTGGCTTAATGTGTTGTTCTCAGATATCCCTTTACACTTAATTGCTTATTGAACAAAGTAGAACCCCCATAGTGATGTGCAGTTACTTACGCCTCAGAAGTTGATGTATTGTGTAGTGTTAACGTACTTTCATATATAAACTACTCCCAAAAGGGGGCTGTGAGTTAAACGCTTTTAAACTCAATTTCTTCAGACTTGGCAGATAGATGTCTACCCTCAAATGCAGGTACATTTGGGATTTAATGTGACAGCTGACATCCTTAGTCATTTATGTTGGTCAAGGTTTAAAAATTGTGTGTTCAACACATTTATTTGTAGTGGCTAGTGTATACTGTCTTGGTGCTTGGTGTGCGGCACAGTGGTGGGAAATCGAGGGCTCTGCCTTCAAGGTTACTCCTTAGCTTTTCAGGTACCTTTGAGTAAGGGAAGTGTCGTAGGGAACACACGTGTTGAATGATCCATTTCCATAGCTAAGTTCCTGGCCCCTTTTTCCTCCCTGCTCTCTGGCTCATGCCCTCAGCCTCTTACAGAAGAGTTACGGGAGAGAAACTCCAAGCAGCCTCCTGGCCTGTTTTTCCTGAGCCATAGGTGGGCACTTCACTCTTCACAGGGATGCCCCTGTATAGCTTTCATTCTTACGGCACTTTCCTCAGAAGCTCTCCTTGGGGAACACAGCACAAACGGGCCAGGAGCCGGGGCTCCCACACCGAGGCTGCAGTCCTCCAGGAGCCTCAGACGCGAGGCAGAGCCAGTCCCAGCTGGTATCTCCATGGCACAGATGAGGAAACACACCAGAAAGAGTTACGTAACTTGTCTGAGTTTCTACAGTTGGTGAGCACCAAAGACTGTGTGGGGTGCAGGGGGAGTGATCTGCCTGAGGTGCAGGCAGTAAGAAGGTCCACACAATAAAACCCACTAAAAATCCATCTGCTTTTAATTATCCCCATGCACTAGCAGCAACATTCTCCTTGCTGCAAAAGCCTTCAGTTGGACTACATTCTAAATAATTGCTGTGATTACTATTTAGGTTTTTTTTTTTTTTTTTTTAAAGAGATGAAGTCTCACTCACTTGGCCAGGCTGGAGGGCAGTGGTACAATCATAGTTCATTACAGCCTCAAATTCTCCCATCTCAACCTCCCAAGTAGCTGGGAATGTAGGTACACGTCACCATATGTGACTAATTAAAAAAAAAATTTACAGACAGGGTCTTGCTGTGTTGCTCAGGCTGGTCTCAAACTCCTGCCACTAAGTGATCCTCCCACCTCAGCCTCCCAAGTTGCTGGGATAACAAGCACAAGCTTGGCTAGTTTTAAATATTTTATATACGTATATAGCATACATAGTATGTACATATATAACATATCCACACGTATTCTTCAATGTAGCACATATTTATTTCCTTTTTCCTTTTTCTTTAAGTGCTGTTGGACTTGATTTATTTCTTTTAAGTGACCATTATGTTCTATGTGGAAATCCATTAGGAGCACTCCCAGTTAACACTTTGTCTCTAGTGCCCACAACCAGCTGAACTGTATATGTGCATTTTGAGAGCAAGGTCCTAAGAGTTAGCACAGGTCCAGAATTCCCTTTTTGGATGCAGTGCTCTCCGAAAGCCCCATGGAGCTACATATTCCTGAGTTAGTTAGTTAATATATTTATTTATGATTATTTTGTAGAGATGGGGTCTCACCATGTTGCCCAGGCTTGTCTTGAACTTCTGGCCTCAAGTGATCCTCCCGGCAGAGACTCTCAAAGTGCCAGAATTACAAGTGTGAGCTACCATGCCCAGTGCCTGAGTTTAAACAGCGGCTATGAAATAGTGACAGTACAGCGTTTATAAACACTAAGAAAGTAGAACTTGAGTTACTTCGATTCTATCATTTTGTGTGACCACTTGGGGGTTTTTACATCTAACATTTAAGACAGCAAAACAGAATATGAACTACAGGATATGATATTTTGTTTGGTAAGCACACATTTTAGTTTGGTTAATTTTTCCTAGATTTTTACAATTGAAATTCATTCATGGTTATTTATTGTTTTAAAATTGAAGATCAAGTCAAGAAAAGAAAATGTGACATTAGTGGTATGATTTAGTAGTTGTTTATATCTTTGACAAAGCATTGGATTTGTTAAATTTCACTTATTAGTTACTTGCCAATTAATGACATAAATATTGTATCAATCTGTAACCAAAGGATCAAAGTTCAAGTTGTTACATAGATAGATATAAAAACCATTGAATAAATGCTTGTACTTTTCTCTCTTTTTTTGGACTGTGAAAATGTTTATTATTTACTGGCATGATTAGATGCAATTTTGTTTTTGAGACAGAGTCTCACTCTGTTGCCCAGGCTGGAGTGCAATGGTGCCATCTCAGCTCACTGCAACGTCTGCCTCCTGGGTTCAAGTGATTCTCCTGCCTCAGTCTCCTGAGTAACTGGGATTACAGGCACCCGCCACCACGCCTGGATAATTTTTGTATTTTTGTAGAGACAGGGTTTCACCATGTCGGCCAGGCTGGTCTTGAACTCCTGACCTCAGGTGATCTGCTTGCCTCGGTCTCCCAAAGTGTTGGGATTACAGGTGTGAGCCACCATGCCAGGCCTAGGTGCAATTTTAATAAAGACTATTATTGCTATTTGTTTCTTTGCTGGTCAATTTTATGTTCTTACTTTGTAGTTATTACTGAAAGAAATTTTGCCACATAGAGGAGGGTGCTGTTTACAAAAAAAAAATTATCTGACTGTCAAATGCACTGGGGACATCACCACCCTCAGCCATCATCACAAGAAGCCCAGCCTTGACCCCGTCTGGACCCTCCCACTGTTCCCAAGCTCTGAGTGCAGCTCCTCCCACCCCATGTAGTCGTGTTTCTGTAGATGTAGCACTTCATCTTGCAAACCCTCAGTTTCCTCCTGTGTGAAGGGAAGGGCTTGAATGAAAGTTTTCAAGGTCCCCCCCAGTTCTGAAATCCTGTGGTTGAATGGACCCTAAGCTATGCTCTGACCCTAATGGGGAAGTTGCTTCCATTACATGCTGGTCTGGTATTACCGTGACCGCCGCCCCTGCCCTTTGGAGTGTCTGAGGCAGGTGGGCCCAGTTTCTTTTGGCAAAAGAAGAAAATGGCAAGATGTGGAGGTGCTCTGAGGATGTGGAGTCCATTCTCTGTTGCTTTAGTGCCTCCATGAGGAGCGAGGGACTTCCAGGTTTCCCTTTGTGCTTGGAAGGAAGAGATATTCTCTGGAGGCTCCAAAATTCATTTGTTCAGACATTTTAATTACATTTTTTGAATCTGTATTTTTAGCCTGTCCAATTAGTCAGTTTGGTAATAGCATCAGTCTCCTGTTACAACTTTCTTGGTCCATTTGCTTGTGAATTTTGCTTTGCATGTTTTCATATAAAACACAATTTGCATTTTGAGTAAAATTTGATTTTATGTAAAATAAAGTGTACCATGCTGGTGGTAATGTGGCTGTAATTTTTACGCTGTCCTTATGCTCATTAATTATTTCTGTCTTAAACTTGGTGATGATGTTAATATTTTAGCCTTTCCTTTCTTCTTGCTCATGTTCGTGTTATATGACTACTCATATCTTTGTTTTTAATTTTCTGAAGTTAAATAACAAAATTCCCACAGAGATCCTTTTCCATTTGATGGGGGCGCTTAACCCATTTGTTGGTGTAACTTTTTGGTAGGGTGTTTTTTTGTTGTATGCTTCTTATTTTTGCTTCCTTGGTGTTTTCTCAACTCCTTGGCTTGGTTGAGGAAACTCATTGTGGGATTGCTAAACAAATGGGGGAACCGGAAGTGAAGACATCAGTTGTCATCACGTTGACCTTGCAGTCTGTGGACATTCAGGTAGGTGTATCCAGAGAAGTTAAATATGCTGGTCTAGACAGAGCTTGCGGTAGACATCCAAGCTGGAGGTGAATTTGAAAACCATTCAATGCGTACGTACACTGGTGACAGTTTGAGCCATAAATGGAAAAGATGGTTCAGTGCATTGAATAAAGACCAGAGGCAGAGGACCTCAGGGATGATCCCTGTTTCAGGGTCAGGAAGAGGAGCATGGAGAGGAGGTTGCACAGGAGCCCTGGGAAGTGAAGGGGCCAACCAGGAAAGGAGGGCTTCCAGAAGCTGAGCTCAGGTGCAATGTTTATTGACTTGAACAGGAAGAAGAGACTTCTTTCCTTTATCGATAGGGTCGAAAGAGCTTAGGGAGTAGGTTTGTGTATGCGGATGTCAAGGTGAATCACGTCTACTCTAAAGCTTCAGTTTACCCCACAAAATGGGGAGGAGGCAGAGTGCTCAAAGTGAAGGGGCTGGGGTAGGGTGGAGAGCTTGAAGGAGAGAGAAGGGTTCTAACAGCCAGTGTGGTGCATGGGAGAGGGAGCTGTCCAAGGTCTGTGTCCCAGAGAACCTAGGTGACATCAGAAAATACATGTGGGTCAATGTCTGTTAAGGGACCCACTTAGAATAGCTGTGTTGAATAATGTACTTCTCTTTCTTAATCCTTTGGTGATTAAAGAAAATTACAAGGAAAAGATCAGTCTGGGTCTGCTTCATTTAATTGGGTGCATAGTAGATGTAATCTCTAAGGCAGGAGGGTAGGGGTAGTTGGAGCGATCGCTTTGACCTTTCTGCCACTGCAGAGACTCCTGCTGCCAATATTGAAACATTCATAAATATCTTATTAGGTTTCCTGGGAACAAAGCCATGCTGCAAAGGGTATGAAAGCCTGTTTGGCAGGGATGAACGTAGGAAGGATTATATGAAAAGAGAGGAGACTGTGAGGACACAGCCCGCTTTTCTGTTTGTTTGCCTGCTTGTTTGTTTTTATGAGGAGCAGGCTCTGTGGTAGCTGCATCTATATTTTAGAAGTGCTTTGCTGTTGTTCTGATATTCACAGGGCCTTCATTTGTGTTTAAAAAACTGAAAACATAAGGATAAAAACTGATTTGAAGCTTCTGACATTTTTATAATTGTTTTCAAACACAGTTAACAGCATCTTCCCTTTTGCTGTTTTGGATACCTTCTGTCTGAATCCTTCTAGCTGTGGGTGAAGTCGACTTTGTAATGATTTCTTTTGTCACAGTGATGTCAGCAAACTCACACAGACCTGGGGGTCTAGCCCAGAGCTCTGCCCTGTCCTTCCAGTTCCCTAGAGGCCCTTTGCTGGCTAGCAGCCCTTGGGTGACAGCTTTCTTTCCACAGCTCTTGCCTCTCAAATCTGCTTAAGATTCTGCTTCTTAAACTGTCTGAATTAGGTATCTCCACAGATTTCCCTGCGGCCAACTACCTCCCAACCAAACACCTACGTGAGCCCACCTTGGGTTTTTTTCCCCGAGGACGTTGAGGACATTAGGGCAAACACAACAAGAATGGGAAGTCGACAACGTTCCAGTTATAACTTCTCACTGCTGCCCTTCCATGGTGGGCTGGGCTTCTTCGACCCCGCTTTGCCACCTGCCTCTGTTCAAGAAAAGCTGGAGTGTGCCATTGCTTTGGAAATGGCCTGTGTAAGAGGCTGGGAAGGGGTTTGAATGAGTCCAAAAGCAGTAGGATTGGATCTGGAAGGGTTGACAAGGACTGGGTGAGGTGTCGTGGGGCTGTGAGTCTCGTGTGAAAAGAGCTGGGAAGCACAGACAGAGGTGGAGGGTCCCTTCTTTACCTTTTCTCTGCTCTCTCTTCCCACTTGTCTGGTTTTTTTGGTTTGATTTTTTCTTTTTAAGAGACAGAGTCTTGCTCTGTCACCTACGCTTGAGCTTAGTGGCGTGATCATAGTTAATTGCCAGCTCCTGGCCTCAAACCATCCTCCTGTTTCAGCCTCCCAAGAAGCTGCGACCACAGGCATGCACCACCATGCATGCCTTCCTTTTTTTTTTAAGGGATGGGGTCTCATTGTGTTGCCCAGTCTGGCCTCGAACTCCTGACTTCAGGAGATCCTCTTACCTTGGCCTCTGAAAGTGCTGAGATTACAGATAAGAGCCACCACTATCGACCCCTGTCTGTTGTTATAGCTTACAGTCACTTTTGTGCTTCCTATGGCTGTGTTCTGACAGTTTCCTACTGTGTGTACCTTGATCTCAGCTGTACATCTCAAGCTGCTTGGTTTGAATATATTTCATCTCACTTTCTGGATTAAAACCCTTTGAACAAAGAGAATAGGATCCTTATTTCTCTTTACACAGGCAATACTAACTGAGCAGTTTATCTACCAGAACTCTTGTTACAAGGGCTCATACACATTCAGGCTGGATGCTCCCAACAGCAGATGTTCCCCGTGAATCACCTGAGGGTAATCTGGCTGTTTTGTCTGACTTCTTTGAAAGGCGCTGTCCTGTGAAAGGAGTGAGGGTGTGGGTTTTCTTTGCTCGACCATTTTATAAAGTTTAATTGTAGGAAGCCATTCCTACATTAATGAATTTATGTAATTATGTAATTAAAGTGAATCATTGTTGAAGAGGAGACTGGGTGGGAAAAAAAGGATTGGGAGCGTCTTGACACATGGAAGCAGCTCTGGGGAAGCTGTGAGAGTCTCACACCCCTGGCTCATGTACCGCCTCCAGCTTGGATGTTAGACCACCTGATCGTTTTCCTATTTACATCTGGCTTATTTTGGACCCCTCCATGAAATCTACATGGAAGAGGAGAAAATACTTTTTTTCTTCTCACATTATAGTTAATTGCTGAAAGAAGCAGTTTAGTTAGGAAATTGGAAAAAAACAGTGACAATCTACATGGGCCTTGGTTTCTTCACTGGCAAAAAGGAGGGGAGTTTTGAAGGCGAAGTAAATGATGGAAAAAATAAAATACATGCGAACAGACACATGACAAGCATAGTGGCCAGAACACTTTGGTTTTTCAGGAAATGTTGTCTTCCTTATCATCAGTAAATTGGAAGGTGACAGGGCTTGATGATTATCGGGTGCTCTGATCTCTAACAGCCCAGGATATAAAAAAAATCGTGTTTACTTAGAGGCATGGGTGCAGTTGTCTGCAGGTCACATTTTGGATTAATGCATTGCTGTGCTTTTGTACTAGAGTATTTAATATTCTTATTAAAATATCAGGAGGAAATGAGAAATCTCAGTGTTATAATCTGCTTGCATGAGTTGATGTGTTAATTCAGCCCTTTGGACCTAAAGCTGCTCTGGGCACAGCTTATGTTTGGCAGGCCCAGAATGCTGGTGTTGAGACCATTGTGCTAATGAGACCAAGGTGCAGGGTCTGATCCCCTCAGCAGGCTGTGGGGCCTGGTCACCTCCTGCAGGTGCGTGTTCTTCATGTGAGCAGGTGGTGGGGTGTCCACAATATGTGATGGATCATGATCAACACAGGTTAATCACCTGATTTGAGAAATTCTTTGAAGTTTGAGATAGGCCATTAGTAGTAACAAAACAGAAGGAATATTATGTGTGATTAAAGTTGTGGAAGGAGCTATTATTTCTGTGAATTTCGTAAGCTTCACACTTCACTCTTAACACAATTTTACACTGAGTTAAACACAGGGTACTTTTTAGGTTTAATTTAACCATTCAAAAGAATGGTTAGTTTTAAGACTGATTGCCTATTAAATTCCTGACTATTAAGGGAAATAAAAAGTTTAATAGTTGAATGGAAATTGAATTTGCACTATCTAATTTGGTTTAGACAAGACTTTACAGATTTCAGGGGGAAATAAAGGTTGTTTTAACGTATGAATGCTCATGAATGTTTCTTTGATTCTGCAATGTTAGTTTATTTTTCTGTTAATGGGAGAATTTAAAGGTATGTTAAGCCAACCTAAGCAAATGTCTATAATTTAGACCCCTGCTTTTTCCTAGTCTATCTCCCCTCTTGAAGATAACTATTTAAAAATAAGATTTTCATTCTCTAGCACTTGTCATCATTATTGCTTGTTTCACCTGAACCATATGATGTATACTCAAACATGTGGACACACGTGCTCAGAATATGAGTTGAAAATGTCGGGTGCCCACTACGGCGCAGGTGTCACGCTCATTGTTAGGATTTAAGGGTCAGTAGGGTGAGACTTGCAGTGTTGGAGAGATAAACAGGTGCCTATACTTTGCATGAGGCATATTTGTGAGGAAAACATCAGTATCAAGACAACAAATAAAGCAGCCATGTTTGTGTGCCTGCTTGGATTTTCAGATAGTGGATTCTCACTAACAGAATTTGAAATTTCGTCTTTAAAATTTCTCATCATAGAAAGCAATCAGTAAGTTTGTAAAGGGACTCGAGCCCTTTTGTGATCACCCATTCCACAGAATTTGTTCTACACATGCATATCTATTTCTGGTTATCACAAATTCCCCAATGATATTGCAGATTCAGTCTCTCAGATGTGGAGTCTACCTTTGCCTTGTTCCTGATGATGTGCCTAACAACTAAGCTGGTCTTTTTGGTCATAGAATTGGCCAATGTGGATAATCCTGTTAATACGCTACCTCAGCCAAGCTCAGAGGATATTAGATAGCATTATACTAGTCTTAAAAGTTTTTTTTTTTTTTTTTTAACTCTGCAGATATATTCAAGTAGAAATGGAAGGTAAGGGTTTAAATAATATTAGGAAGAGCTAACATTTGTTGAGAACATACTATGTCCTGGTGCTATTATAAACATTTTATTTCTATTAACTAAATGTTTGACGTCCATTTTGCAGATGATGAAAGTAAGATGTGGACTGATTCCATAACAGCCCCGGGGCTCATGGCAGACCCAGCAGTGCAGTGGCAGAGCTCATGCTTTAGCCACTGTGCTTCATCTTCAGTGGCAGAATACTGAGTCCTGTACCCAGAGACCATTTATACACAGAGTAGTGCTAGTGTGTTGTTCTAATCAGTACATAGGAGGAAATGGACACTTTGCCTAAGGAAAAGAAAACTGAGATTCCTTATATTTGACAATAAAATAGAATCCCCATGTGACAGGGGATATCTGCCCCCAAGATCCATTCTCTACCTTGCGCTAACTGTTGCCCTGTATTCTGGCCTAAGTACAAGGTAGTATTCCCTTAGGTTAACTATGGTCCCAGATCCTAGTGTATACTAACCCCCTCTAAATTGAGTGCAGTGTGAAGAAAGACTTGGCAAAGGTGAATGTGTTACTCACAGAAACGAACCTAGAGGGAGGTGAGTCTTGAGGGTGGCTTGCAGGTTGAGCTACATATAACCCCCTACTTCACAAATAGTGCCTAGTTCTGAATCTGTATCTGGTGGAATGTTTCAGAACATGAGATTTGGAGCCAGACACACTTGGCCCTGATGACACAGACACCTTGGTGAACCATGTGTTGTCATGTCTGGGGGCTTGAGTCTCGGTTTAGCTATTGCCTAGCTACGTGAGCTTGGGCCAGTAGCACCATCTTTGAGAGCATGTCTACTTTTGTCAGTTGGTGCTCATCAGGCAGATTTGTTTAAAGGTCAGTTGCCTGGCATATATTAATGACCAGATTGGATGACAATAATTTCTCATTGGGGACATCATGTTCTATCCTTTCAGGAATGGTACGGCTGTTATCTCAAACTCTGTCAAGACACACACTGGTTCTCCTCTCCAGTGTCCTCTTTTATTTACTATTCGTGGAGTATTTACCTGAGCTGGTTCAGTTAGGAAAAGAGACAGTAAACAAAGGAACTAGGTAACTTCAGATTATAATAAGGTCTGTTAAGAAAATAAACAGGAGACATAAGGAAAAGTTGGGATAGGATAGGGGAAGACCAACGGGCAACTCTCCATGGAGGTGATGTTTGTGTTCAGATGTGAGAAACAGGAGCTAGAGCAGGGTCAGGGGAAGATACCAGGCAGAGAAGGCAGCAAGGGCAGAGGACAGTATGCTACCCTCCAGTCCTGGGGTAGCACAACTGAAACTCCTCAAACAACAACCCCGTGGATCACCAAGGGGTGTGTCATGGGGGAAGACTAGATTATTTCCTCATAAATCCCTCATTTTAAAGTTAGTCAAGTGCCCTCCAAAAATGTATTGCCTGCTCCCTTCTTATCTTGAAGTATGGTACAGATCAGTAAGATTCCTGTTTCCCTGAACTTGGAAGGAAGGCACAATAGGGTGAGGCAGGTGCCACATAAGTTATTAGAAACTGCTGGGGAGAGTGTGCCTTTGTTTGCCCTAGAGAATTCAAGTGAACTCAATTATGTTATCATAGAGTTTTTCTGAAGGTGTACTGGAAATATTCAGGTGTAACATCATAGGATATGCAGGTAAGATTTGTCTCATTAAAAAAACACCTTTAAACTTATCAAAGGTTTTGAATGTCTAGTCAATTAAAACAATGCATTAGTGTTACACTGCGGGCATGGATTAGCTCCATAATATTGTGTGGAGTGCTCATGCAGGGTTAGAGAAATGAACTGAAGTGAAGTAAATTAAAGTAGAATATAAAGACCATGAGAGTAATAACAGCAGTAACTTGAGGCCCAATATATAATTTTTTTTTGAGACAGGGTCTCGCTCTGTTGCCCAGGCTGGAGTGCAGTGGTGCGATCTTGGCTCACTGCAACCTCCACAACTCAGGTGATCCTCCACCTCAGCCTCCCAAGTAGCTGGGACTACAGGCATGTATCACCACATGCAGCTAATTTTTTTGTACTTTTTGTAGAGGCGGGGTTTTGCCACATTGCCCAGGCTGGTCTCAAACTCCCTGACTCAAGCTATATACCTGCCCCGGCCTCTCAAAGTGCTGGGATTACAGACGTGAGCCACCTGGCCCCTATATATAATGCTAAGTTAAAACTTTTTTGTGTATTTTTACATTTTTGAAGTGTATAAATATCCCTGTGCATTTTTAAAATTTGTATGCCTTATGCATTTTCTCACTTCTGAAAAACTAAACTTGAGTGCCTGTCTTCTTCAACCCATGTTTGGATTTCTTTGACATACTTGACTCCCACCCTATTATATGAGGCTATTTTAGAAGTGTGGTTGGGCAGGAAGGGGGAGGCATGAAAGAGATTCAGGAGTCGTGTGTTTAAAAATGTACCTGGGATTTGTTTTAATCAGGTGTGGTAAGACCTGCAGACATAGAAAGGAGCATCATCAAGAAGTTTGTACTCACAGTTCCCTAGAGACAGGAGGCCACCACACCATGCAGAGCCTCATGCAGAAGCTCCAAGTGGCTCAAGAAGTATGGACAGCGGCCTCTCCTGTGGTTTCCGTGGGAAGGGCAAGGCAGGGTGAGCAGGTTTAGAATGGACTGGTATGGATAATTTCAGTGAGCTCTGGACATAAGGACTGCTCTGGCTGTCTGGCTCTGGGATGATCACGGCAGGCTGGTTTACATGTGAAAGACATACTCCCTGGCAAGTGCTTTGCTATTTCTAGGAATTAGCTAGCCCTAGAAGGGGCAGTCCCCTCCTGGGGTCAGTGAGGCCCCAGAGGCCAGGGCATTAGGGTACAGAAAATGAGAAAATATAGTTATTACACTATAATATGTTATGGGAAGCCTTCTGTTATTTATAATAAAATGGAAGCAAGACACATTCATGGATAACTCGTAATGGAAGGTAACATAAAGCTCAATGCTAAAGGGTGAGGTAATTTTCCTGGACTTCAGGGAAGGGAGCATTTGTCCCCTCGGGCTTTGAGGAGATGTCTCAGTGGATGATAGAACAGCCCAGGGTTTCCAGAAAGGAGTAGGACTAGAAGAAAGAAGAGTGAGTTCAGGGCACAGAAAGACATGCGTGTCTGAAGCAGAGGTTTGCTCTGGAGGGGGAGCAACTGTTGGAAAGACATGTATGGAAGCAAATGTTACACCTTTAATTATAGGCTGGGGAGCTCAAGAGAGGCATTGTGCATTTATTAACAATGCAAGTCCAGATCCCACACCCTGGCTTTGCTTCCTAACTCTGTTAGTTAAAAAGCAACCCTCTGAAATAGATAATGTCAAGTGCCTCAAAAATAAATTTTCAAATTCTAGCTATGATTTGGATCACGGGGTGTTTTAAGCATGCTATGTGACATATCAGAGAGCAGTCATGTGTCATTGTGGATAGATGCAGGCAATTAGGAGGTGTGATGTGGTGAGGGATTCCAATAGGCCATGATGACACTGGCAATGACAAAGGAGAAATAAATGGGAGATATTTGGCTACATAGTTTCATTCAGATAAATCCTCATTGAGCCTCATTAGAACCACATCATCATGTCATTGGGAAAATGAATTTACTGTCAAGTATTGAAGCTTAGAATGCTGTGAGTGGGCATGTGTTCATTTTTCTGTGGGGGGTATCTGTTATTGTCATCTAATTCCCACAGGGGACCAGAATCCAAAGTGATTCAGAGTCTGAGGTAGGGCAGACAGAAGTGTGAAGCATGCCTCTGTCACTTGCTTTTTGGGTGATATAGGGCAAGTTAAATTTTTAAGCTGTTAATAGTAGCTACAAATAGTAACTGCCATGATAATATTCAGAAGAACAGTAGTAGCGGGTGGATCCTCTACCTAGAACACTGACGAATCCACTCCCCTTGTCCTTTGGACGCAGGTGTGACTGCACGTGCATGTTGTGTCACCTGCTTGTTATGGCTGTTGTATTTGCCACTGCATGGTGTCGTGGCCTGTGTGCCATGCTCTAGACTCACACACCTGGAGGCTGGCATTGTGTGCGTTCTGGTTTCTAGTACAATCATGTGTAGATATAGTGGGTGTTTCATGGTTGTTGTTCTATATGCATTCTAAGAGGCATTGTCAACCTGAGTGGTGGTTTCTTTCATTCACTTGAGAAGAGACCACTCAGGGAAGACTTGAGCGAGCTTTTGGGCATTGAGAGCTGTCCAGGGGAGAGTACTGTCATGGAGGTGTCCAAATGGGGACAGAATGTCCAGAATTACGTGGGTGGCATTGGTGTGCTGCCTGGGTGGAAGCGCCTCTCTGATATTGGGGTCTAGAAGACACATGAGCTGCCATCTGTCTTTACTACACACCCCTCACTGCATAGTTCAAACAGGGACTTCCGCAAAGTTGTGTGATGAGTTGGTGACAGAGCTTAGCTAGACTCGGCCTGGTCTCCCTTTGTAGCAAAGAGACCAAGTCCGAGGCTCCTTCTGTGGAAATGGGTACGAGTTGAGAAGAAATCAATGACATATCCAAGCGGAGTAGCCTATTAGAGAGCTGAATGGAAAGGGAAGTAGCTCTCCTGTTCGTGAGGTTGGAGAAGGCGGTCAGCATGCTGACAAGGAGCTAAGCTATGAAGCATTTTCCTTTCTGGATGAGATGCTCAGCACTGGTGCTACCCTTGGGCATTTGGAGGATCCAAATCCACAGGAACTCAGCCTCCATTTGTACATGGGGCCGGGACAAGACCTCATGTGCTCAGTGGAAAGAAATAACCCCCTTTTGGAAGGACTGAGATGTTGGAAAAATAATTAGACACTCTGAATATTTTCTCTTGTGGATCTTTCAGAGTTTAATTAGGTGCCACACACTCTGATGCTGAAAAGGATAGTCATACAGTCAATTGTGAAGAAAATTAACGTCCTCTGGTAAAACAAAAACAAAAACAAAGCCACAAGATAAAGCCTGAATACTTAATGGCAGGTTTGGAGTAGGCTGTGATTCTAAGGCTGTTGCCAGCATTTGGTAGGTAGAGGCATAAAGATGTGTGTGCACACACACTGGGTGCAGCTCAGAGACAAAAAAGGTATGTAGATCTTTAAAAAGAATCTCCAATAGGATTTTGGGATTGTCCTTTGCTGATGAATATCCAAATGTTTACAAGCACTGCAAAGTAACTTTCTATATCTGAGTTCCTCGAGCTGTAAGAGGTGATTATATCACATACATGGATATGCTATGCACTGGAGAGCATGCTGGAAGGAATCCAGTGGGGATTTGCAGTCCACTTCCCTCTGCCTTGTTCCAATGGAAAGTTGGTTGTTGGTATTTTGTGCCTCGCTGCCCTGCTACCCAAGTCCGATTTTGCATTGAAGATTGTCAGTATTCAGTATTGTCTATATAAATGGTGTGAGAATTAGATATCGTATTGATAGAATTATTTGTGGATTGGTAATTGTTAATAGGATTTTGAAGAGATAGAACTGAATGGTACCCTATTGTTTTACAATCCTTTTTCACCTAACATCTATTCCATATGTTTTTTTCAGAAGTTGTAGTTAGATTATTTATTGAAAACAATTTTTAAAAATCTTTCTTTTTTTTTTTTAAAAAGATACAGTGCTCAGGCAGAGTCACTTTATCGTGTGATGGAAAAGGTCCCATATAATGATCTGTGGTCCCCTTGCTAGTAAGTGCATGACCAGAAACCAGGCCATCGTTCCTATTACTTCTAAATCTTTACTTGGGTCAGAGGGCTTGAGGCCATCTGATGTGTCTGTATTCTCAGAATTATATTTTATTAAATGAGAGTGTACAGTTACTGTTTAGTTGTTAGGGAAATTACTGCTCTTACCCATCTTTCTCTTTCTTATGTGGGATATCCTGATAGTAGTCACTTTACCAAAAATAGTGTATGTGTTGGTTTTCAAATGATTGGATTGAACGAATCTGAAATTGCTTTGACTTCCAGTTTCAAGTTGGAGATGATAAAACGTCTATTAGATTCGTTAACTGGAATTTGTTTTTTTGGGTGGGTGGGGTGGGTGGCCGGGTGACAACCCATTGGAAAGGCCTGTTCATCAATCTCTTTCTTTCTCTCCCAAGAGATCTATTGACATATACCATTTATTCTTCCAGCTTCTTTTCTTAAAACCATATAAACACCGTTGATTTATTTTTCTTTTTATAAGACCATTATTTTCTTTCTTGGTTTTCATATAACCTTAATGTCTCTTATTAGTTTTAAAGTCTGATTAGTAAGATTATTTTGTGTTTTATAATTGGTTATATATGTTAAAGTCACCTTTGCATGTATAATTTAACTTTATAGACTTAAAACATACCTGATATAAGTACCTTAACTTTTCATCACATGTTCAACCCTTTATATTTTTTGTTCTCATTGTATCTGACCTAGAGACGTTCTCTTGAGATATAGTAGCTCTGAATCTGTATCCAGAAAGACGTACATGTCCCTCTTTGACTCCGCAGGTCTGGCGGACATTACCAGGAGAGCCTGCTCACTTATTTGCTTTTCAAACTGTTGCTAGCTGGCTACTATGTTTATGGCTCTACATGACTTAATATTATTGTTATATATAATATATACTATATCATATTATATCTTATTGAATATCATTATGAAAATATTAAATATCAAAGTATCAAAGGATTATTCATGCCAGACATATTCTTACCTTCCTTTATATTCTCCTGTACAGGCATTCTGTCTTACTCTAGGATTATAAATTAACTGCAACTTCATAAGACCTGTGACAGAGAAAGGAAAATGATGGTCTCCATTGCAGAGTATAGAGATAGAGGTGTGGAAAGGTCAAGAAGCTTCTACCAGCTGATGCTGGGATTAGAAACCAGCTTTCTGTGTCCCCGACCAGGCTTTGGTTATTCTGAGGAAATTGGATCTAACAAGTGCTGGTTACAGCTTCCTATAAAGGACAGTTAGGTTCAACTTTGTTGATAATCCAATTTATCAACAAAGTTGTCTCCTAGGTAATACCTAGCGATGAGAGAGCTCTTCCGCTCTCCCTGCTGAAAGTTGTTGATTTTCTAGTTGAGTGGTGCTCATTTGAGGGGAGCTGATAGAGTTCTACCTCCTGACCTGAGGTCATTCATTTCTGTGGATGCTATAATGGGTACATGCTTTTTTGGTCATGTCTCAGACACAAACCATTAATGTTTCTGCTCTTTCCCATTTATGCAAGCTATAATCAGTTTGACTCCCTTATAGGGGTGGATTGGAGCCAGATATACCACCTGGCTGACCTCCTGTATGGAAACCAGGAGGCCATGTCTTGAACATTTGCTTATTTCAGAGAAAGGCATCAAGGCAGATAATGCCCACCAGTTTTGTTCCAGATGTGCCCAGTTGGAAACCCTTGAGACTAGAAGTGGTTATGAGATAGAGTTCTGGCCAATGAGATGGGAGCTGAGGGTATCTGAGGAAGCCCCACTTCCCAGATGAAGGTGCCCAGTCCTCTGTTTCTCCTCATGTGGAACACGGCTGTGGATCTGAAGGGGAGCAGCATCTGTGACACTGATGTGAAATGCCAAGCAGGGAGGCTGGTGGAGCAGAGAGACCATGCCCAGGACATGATATAGCGTGCCCAGGACCCTGAGTAGCTGGGATTACAGGCACCCACCACCACATCTGGCTAATTTTTATATTTTTAGTAGAGATGGGGTTTCACCATGTTGGCTGGGCTTGTCTTGAACTCCTGACCTCATCATCTGCCTGCCTCGGCCTCCCAAAGTGCTGGGATTACAGGCATGAGCCACCATGCCTGGCCTGAAAGTTATTTTATACAATAATAATTTTGTACATGAAATAAAGTTTGTGTACATTGAACAATCATATATGTATATATACATTTATGTGTGTATATACACACACACTATATATATACATATATACACACGGACTATATAGACACTATATTTAAAAATATATATTTAAAATAGCTTATTTTATATATAAAACTTATAAATAGTAAACTATGTGGTATGTATGTGTTTATATCTGTATTCTATGTATCTATATATAAATTTTGGTAAGGAATAATACTGTGTAGAGAGAGGTATTACCTTACCAAGAGTCAGAACATGTATAAAACTACCATAAATCAATGTGATTGGGAATTGACAAAGGTATTCACAGACCTAAATGCATGCCAATACATTAAAGAGTGATATCTCAGTTAAGTGGAATGAATAATTGTGCTGGTATCATTTGTGTGTGTGTGTGTGTATGTGTGTGTGTGTGTGTATGTGTGTGTGTGTGTGTTTTGAGATGGAGTCTTGCTCTGTTTCCCAGGCTGGGGTGTAGTGGTGCGATCTGGTCTCACTGCAGCCTCTGCCTCCTGAGTTCCAGCAATTCTCCTGCCTCAGCCTCCCGGGTAGCTGGATTACAGGCACATGCCACCGTGCCCAGCTAATTTTTGTGTTTTTAGTAGGGACAGGGTTTCACCATGTTGGCCAGGCTGGTCATGAACTCCTGACCTCAGGTGATCCTCCTGCCTTGGCCTCTCAAAGTGCAAGGATTACAGGTGTGAGCTCCCATGCCTGGCCATGCTGGTACCATTCTTAAATAAGTGGCTATGTGTAGGATGCAGACAGAACTGGACTCTATCCTTTATCATATGTGGAAATAAATTCTGATTGCAGAAATTAAAGACTGACATAAAAACATTAATAAAGACAATCTTAGCCATTACATGTATAATGAGGTTGGGGAAGAACTTCTTAATATTAATCCAAGGTGCTATAAATTTTTTGGTAGGTTTACAATGTCCAGTACCTCTTTGTATACCAAAGGTGCCATTAAAAGCTTGATATACAAATGAGTTGTCTAGAAAACTACTAAATGTAAATTACTTAATATAAAATAGAGTTAATAGACAATTCCAAGAGGTAATAGACAATTCCAAGAGGCTTTGCAAAGGGACACTGGGAAGATCAACAAACCAATGGGAAAATGGGCAAAGTATATGAGGGGATGATATGGCTCACAAATGTATGAAAATAAATTCAACTTGAATAGCAGTCAAGGAAATGCAAATTAATGTGACAGTGATGTCTTACTTGACATAAGATTGAGTACTTAAAAAAAAACTGTTAATATCTGTTGCTGGCAGGAATATGCATACAAATAATACTCCAACACATTGCTGGTAGAAATGTGAAGTTTTAAAATCCTTTTAGCAAGTTATCTATTACATATTAAAATTTATGGTCCTCTAGGAACAGAAAAAAGACTTTCGGTAGAAACTTAGGAAATCTCAATGCAGTGTGGACTGTAGTTTAATTTTTAACAACCAGGTGACCCTTAAACTCATTAATTCCGCATCAGGCAATCGATCTCATAGGATTAAACTCACCAGTATTCCTGGATGTATGAACATGAGTCTTTATTGCGACATGCTTCATAATATACAAAGCCTGGAAATAAAGTAAGTGCTCATCATAGGAGAATGGCTAAAAAAATTATGGAATATTATATCACCATTAAAAAGGATGATTTAGAATTATTATCACTGACTTGCAAGGATTTTGCAATACTGTTGAGAAATAAAAACAAAATTCAGAAAATGGCATAATGTCTCATACTTCCGGAACATTGGCAACCTCTGATTATGTATGAATATGTGTGTTCAGACATCTATGTAAGATTGTATAAACTCGGAGAAAAGTATGGAAAGCTGTTATAGCTAGCTATCAAAATAACCATGTGTAAATCATTTGTATATTTGTATTAGATGATGCATATGTCCACAGAAACAGATTTCCTGGAAGCTAATGGCATTTACACTTCAGGATGTCTGCCCCAGGGCCCCAGGAGGGACCCTACCAATGTCGACATGGCCAATTGTTTTTATATAATGTAGAGCCTTGTTTGAGTAAGAACGCCGTTTGTCTTTTCACCCAAACTTCCCCTCTCTCACCCTTCTCCTGTTAGGAGGCATGTTTTGGGGATCTGGGTAAGGGAAAGCTGAGTTGGCAAAAGTTGGGTTTAGAGATGTATTTACATGGTGTGCAGTCACGTTTGTGAATAGGTAAATTATTAGCTGTCCCAGAATAGAAATAAGGACCAGAAATGTTCTTCCTGCCCACCTCTGCACCTGGGGTTATGATATGGTGTAGCATTTCTAGAAGTATCAAAATACCAGTGTGGTATATTAAATTTGAAGTATGTGAGTCATATTGGATAGGCATTATTTGAAAGGTATGGAGCCAGAAGCTAGATTTTTTCACTTACGAAGGAAATTTCATAGCAATTCCTCTGAATTTGACAACAATCATAAAAATTTATCCAGTTGTGGAGCTGAAAGAATTAAAAATAATTTAAATTAAAATTAAATATTGGCTCAATTAAAAATAATTAATTATAGCTAGAGAAAAGAATGAATTCTCTGTTCTTTCTATACAATTTACAAAATTTTCATGTAAGAAACCATCCACACAAATAAAATGAAAAAGTATTATAGATTGTCAATAGTATAGTAGTTAATAAAAATAGTATGTTTTCTGAATAATGTGATATATTTTTCAGCCTTTATGAATTTGTAATACATTGTGATTTTTTTTTTCATTCTAAGTAAACCTCACTTCTGTGCCCAATTTTGTTTTCCTAATATGGTATTTTTCTTAAAGCAATATTCCTAAATTGTATACATGTTGTATACAAATTGCACCCAGTCCCCACAAAATTTAATATTCTCCTCCTCTGATTTCTGGGTAAATTAATGAGTAAATTAAATGAAAAGATGACTAAACATTTTAGATTTAGTTACAAATGAATTATAGTACTTTGTGTTTTTATATTAAAAGGCTATAAGTGAATATGCAAGAACCAAATGCAATAAGGCTATTCCAGTTCTTCCCTAAACATCGCTTTTCTGAGGGTTCGTTTTAGATAATTGATGAAGAACTTGAACTTCATCTGGTGCAGGCCCCAGGTCGTGCTTAGGTTGCAGGAAACACTGCTGTGCTGGCTGGCCAGCAGAGGGCACTGTGCTGTTGGTCTGAGTTGTACAGGGAGCGCTCAACCTGCAAGGCGTGGAAAGGTGGTTAAGATAATAAATACTTGATGTGACCAGCCTAGAGCTCACAGTATAGGAGAAGAAATAGGCTTCTCTCTCTGACTCTCTGCCTTTGTCTGTCCCATCTCTAACACTCCCTTTCTCTTACACACACACACACACACACAATGTTTCATCCATTTATTTCCAGATTTCCAGATTGTACACTTTGGGTAGACATGAATAGGGAAAAGCTTGTTAGAGAAGATGACCCCTTGGGCTGTTGGCTCAGAAGAGAAGAAGGATATGGTCTGATGAAAAGAAGAAAGAAAGATGTTCTAGGAATTTGGAGGAGGATGAAAGGAAGCAAGATAACTTAATAAGAGCAAATACTTTTCAGAATAAAGTATTTCCATTTAAAGGGGAAGAACTGGACTCTCGATTTCCCTGTGGGGTGAGTTTTAGGGTTAAAAACTCTGGTGCTAAAAGCCAGCCTACTTATCTCAAAGGAATACATACAAATGTTGCACTCTGAGTGCTGTACTCATATTTGTTTCTTTTTAGACTCTTTTGGGACAGATGAGAATTTCTCCTTCTTTTATCCATGATCTAGCTGTCAATTGCTGCAGGAAAAGGAAGAGATTGTGAGGACTGATATCAGATATGAGTAGTTACTAGTCTTTTTGTGGTGGGAAGTAGTATAGAAATAAATTGGGTTTTTAATTCTATTTCATGTTCTAATGAAAAGCTTCTTATGTTTGACCAGTCCTAAACTTAGCTAAAAGAATTGGATGTCCCTTGACAGTTATTATTAAAATAATACATGTAGGTAGTTAAAAGTTGAAGTAGTTTAGAAGTGCTTATAATGAAAATCAATAACCTCCTGCCTCCTCTTCCATCCCAGTCCTGTTCCACCAAAGGCAACCACTTTGAACTCTTTGTGTTTTTAATTCATTTGGGGTTTCTACCATTGTATCATACCATTGTATACTTGTTTCTAGTATAACTTGCTTTTCCTGCCTTGTTCTTCTCCTTAAACAGTTTTTTTGCTTATTAACACTTATCTTTTCTATCAGATCAGTACACATTTATATTATACAACCTCTCTATATATTTTAAAATAAATGTCCCAGAATAATCTCTTGGTTTTATCCCTTCCCCTTTGCACCCACCGTCTTCTTGCCAGATAAACTGGCTGCCCTGTAGATGTGTTGCTATAAAGTGGTCATCCCAGAACCTTCTTACTGCTTTCTTGAGTTATATTCCCTGATATTTAGACACTGTTGGGGAGTGGGGTAGGGGTGGGGTTGCTTTCTTGATTACTGTCTTGTATTGTTGAAGCACATCTTGCTATAATGAGCTTCCTAAAAAAGCTTATGTGAAAAGGAGATTTGAGTGTTTGATAGCTTGGCTGGGTATAGAAATCTAAAGTATCACTTTAGTGGTCTGTGTTGCTGTGAAGTTCAATTTCATCTTGATTTTTTTCTCCTTATAAATAGGCTCTTTTAAATATCTTTATATTTTATAAATATTTAGTATTTTATAATGAAAAATTTTGGTATGTGTGTCTTACTGTTTTGGGTACTTGATGTACCCTTTCGATCAGAAACCTTTTCTCTTAAGAGTTCTAGGAACTTTTTCTGTATAACTTGTTAATATTATCTTTCTTTGGTTTCTGTGGAACTCTTAATGGTTGGATTTGATCTTGTATTAGTACTATTCTCTTTTATTTTGCAACTTGGTTTTTTGGTTTTACTTTTTGGGAAATTTGTTTAGCTTTATTTTTCACTTCTTTTTTTTTTGCATTATTTTAATTAGCCTAGCATACTTCCAATTGCCAATAGCTATTTTATTCTGTTTCCTTTTTAGAAACACCATGTTATTCTTGTTTTATATGAATGTGTTATCATCTTATGACTCTGAGGATATTAGCATTAGCATTACTCCAAACTTTAAAATATTCTTTTAAAGTTTGCTGTAGTGTTTCCTCAGGTCTCCCCTTTCTTCTGCATTCATTTTAAAATCTCCTTTGCATGGTGGAGTCTTTCTACACGTAATTGATAATTTTTCAAAGAGAAAGCATAGCAGGCTGTTGGGGTGCTCTGTGAGTGCAGGCCAGATAGCAAGCTTCACTTCTTGGTGAAGGACTTTTAGACATGAGTGTATGAGGTTTGTATAGGTGCTCTGGGATTACTTGTTGGCTGTGGGTGTAGCAGCCTGGCTGTGTAAGATTTCCGTGCAACCAGAAGAAGGGGGCTTGTGAGAGAGGAATTGTGCTTCTTTTGTGAAGCCTTTCGCTTTGAACTCTTTATATCTTGTGTGGTTCCTCCAGACTCAGCCCTGGTTTCCTGTGACAGCTCCTCTGTGTGTGGATTTCAGATGCCTTCCTTTGCATTCTATGCTTGCTGCAGACCCTTTTCCGTCACTGATGTCTCATGAGTCTCCTGAGCTCTGCAGCCTGTTTCCTTCCTGTCCACAGGCTCCCATGTCTCTGACACACTGGGCTTGTGCCTGCCTCTGCCCTGCCTAGTATATGACTGTGATAGTTAATTTTCTGTGTCAACTCGATAGGGCTATAGGGTACCCAGGCATCTGGTTGAACATTATTCTGAGTGTGTCTGTGAGGGCATTCTGGATGAGGTTAACGTCTGCATCAGTAGAATGAGGAAAGCAGGCGGCCTCCCTAGTGCGGGCGGCCCCATCAAATAGTTGAAGGCCTGACCAGAACAACCCTCTGCAGAGTAAGAGGGAGCCTGTCCTGTCCAACAACCTTCCAGCTGGCACATTAGCTTTTCCTGCCTTCCGAGCTACCGAAACAGCGGTTATTCCTGAGTTTCCAGCCCGCCAGCCTTTGGACTGGAACCACACCATGGATGGGTTCACGCATCCCCACTGCCGGCGTCGGGATTTGCCACACTCCATAGTGTGTGAGCCAATTCCTCATCATAAATCTCTATATGTCTCCTAGTGGCTCTGTTTCTCTGACATAATGACACTCCTATTACAACTGAATTATTATTTTTCAAATGGATCGACATATCTTCCGAGAAACCATTTGTGAAGGTAGAGCCTGTGCATCCTTCCTCTCTGGTCAGGCCCCTTATGGAGGGGGCAGCCCCTCCTGTGGGCTTCGCTCTCACTGTAGCTCATACGCAGAAGGCGTCTTGCAAGCACGTTCAACTTGTTCAGCAAAAGCAGAAAGAAGTCTATTTTAGAAAAAAGAAAACCCTACATCTTAGCTAATGATTTCATTCCTAGTTGTGTGTGTGTTTTAAACTGTGTATTTTTACATTCGTTTCTAGTATGGTAGTGGTGTCCCTGTAGGCAGAAGCTGTAAATGTGTTTCCATTTCACAACTCTGAGTCTGAAGCTGGGCAGCCTTAAATCGGGTCTCTACTGCTATTAGAATCCTGGACATACAGACTTCCTTAACTGATGTCTCTATGTTAGATTTCAGTTAGACACCCACATGGATGGGTTCACTTTATGAAAATGTGAGCTGTACACTCTGGTTTTCTGCACTTTGCTATATATGCATGATAAACAGAAAAATGTCAGTTAGAATTAAACACTTGGATGAAGTTTGACAATGATGTGAGAAATCCAGAAAGAGAATAATACAGCTCGCCTCAGATTTTTAACTCTACAACACGAAGGATGGATAGATATGGCTTTTCTACCCAGACCTAAATTAAACATTTGTGCTTTCCATTCTGGAGCTCTCTGTGTACCAATCATCTCAGCTCCCGAGGTTCTTCCAACTTGACCACTTCAGTTTAGCTTTCCATCCAGATCTTGTCTGATGTAGTTCCCGAACGCTGTCTCTTTGGGAAGTGTCCTTTCTGACATGGTATGTCCTCCCTGAGAACCAGTTCTCCCTTGACTGAGGGCAGAGATGTTTGGGACCTGAACAGGGTGGGTTTAGGCACTTGAATTTGGATAACTCGATTTCAGAGTGGCTGCTCCACCTTACTTGGTTTGTAGCATGCCAACATGTAGGGCTGCTTTAACCCTTTCCTTGTAGTAGGGATTATTTCCCTGTATTTGGAAAGAATATACTGAATTCTGAATGAAAGGCCAAATGTGATATAGTTAAATGCAATGTGTCTTAGTGTTAGAGTTTGATACCTTGACCT
Source organism: Plecturocebus donacophilus (assembly GCA_004027715.1). Classification (NCBI taxonomy): domain Eukaryota; kingdom Metazoa; phylum Chordata; class Mammalia; order Primates; family Pitheciidae; genus Plecturocebus; species Plecturocebus donacophilus. Next base: position 29,377 of record PVKP010016969.1, read on the forward strand.
ATTGCTTTTCTTTTGGGGCAGTGGCTGCATGGGACCTCAACAGTGATGATTACTGTGCTTGTTGAGGCCAGGTATTTTTATAACAAGTATTTGTTGTTTTTTTTAATTGAAAATTGAGAATCTCATTTAAAATGATCCTTTCCTTGCAGTGCAAAATTAAATAAATCTCACAACTCATTTTTTTTTTTGTTCTTATGCCATAAGGTTCCCATTTTTTCTTTTTCTTTTTCTTTTTGAGATGGAGTCTCACTGTCTTGCCTAGACTGAAGTGCAGTGGTGCTATTTCAACTCACTGCAACCTCCACTTCCTGGGTTCAAGCAATTCTACTGCCTCAGTCTCCCAAGTAGCTGGGATTATAGGCACCTCCCACTATGCTCAGCTAATTTTTGTATTTTTAGTAGAGACGGGGTTTCACCATGTTGGTTAGGCTGGTCTCGAACTCCTGACCTCAAGGAATGCACCTGCCTTGCCCTCCCTAAGTGCTGGGATTATAGGCATGAGCCACCATGCCTGGCCACATTTTTCTGCTCACTTTGGCAGCACATAGACTAAAATTGGAACAATACAGAAAAGAGTAGCATGGTCCCTGTGCAAGGATGACACACAAATTCTTGAAGTGTTCTATATTTTTAGAGTAAAGAAAAAGAAAGAATAAATCACTTGGGTAAAACCTGCTTTTCAATAATGTCAAATTTAATGATATTAGCCATAAATATCCGATGTCTTGCATTTGGAATTGGTTATCTAAAAGTTGTTCACACTATAAGATCTGCCTGGCAGCACGCTCAGTGGTCAAAATGTTATCTTCTTTTCAGCTCATGTTTCCATGCAAGTGTTGAGATAAAGTGTTTCATGTCCATAGTTATTTATTGAATAATGCATTGAGCAATAGAACAGATTTGGAAATCTGATAAGTGGGCAGTCACTCTATTTAATAGGAATTATAGGTAGACTGTAATTTATGGACTTACCTTCAAAGGTGCATTGTAGGTTGATTGATCAGCAGTCAACTTCCATTTCACTCATTGGATATATTTCATAACAGATAGTCTGAAAGAGCCTATGTGAGCCATAATAAAGGACTATACAGAATTATAGCACCAATACCTGTCCTGGTCCAGTTATTGCATTCTGGAAACAGGCTATGAGATAAGGCAGTGTCTGACATCCTTTTTTCCTGCTGTAGACTAAGAAATAGGAACATGTTGAAAATAGAAATGGCGATGTTTTAAAATGAACTTATTGACCTTTATTTGTAACTGGTGAGATTTCAGTAATTTCCTATTAATAAAATGAAGTGAAAATTTCTTGTAAGGTGTTCATATGTTAACATTGACAGCCTCTGTTTATCAGCGGGAATTCTTGTATTCAAGGTTATTTCCAGAATACAATTTGGGAGGGATGGTTGGCAAAGCCTAAGGAATTGCTGCCAAATGTGGAAGGCCGTGGGCTTTGTCATCCATTGGAATATCCTCCTGGGTGGCCCCCAGGTATGCAGTGATGTCCATCAAGAGCAGTGGCAGAGGGCCACTGAGGAGGGCCTTTGCATTTGGCAGTGTTGCTCTTGTTATTTCCCTTGACTGCTTGAATGCACTGTTAAGGGATCAGTGAAAAGTATTATTACCTTGTCCTTAACTTTCAATCATCTGGAACTCCTTGCTGAGTGAATATTTGGGAGGAGGAAAGTGAATGATTTCCTACCGGGAGCCAGCCAGGATGGAAGGCTTCCAGAGCATGGTCATGGAATGCTGGCCCTGCTGACAGAGTCAGCTTCTGGTGGGGAGGCTTAAAGGCCCCTTTATTCTTTCAGTAAATATTGAATGCCTACTCTATGTTGGGCAGATATAAGAAATGTGTTTTTCGGTGGAATGTGGGAGAATAAGGCAATTGTTTTTGGCTGTCTTTACACCTTAATGTGGATTTACCGTTTTCATTCTGACGATGAGTATTAAGCTAGCTTAATTTCTGGGTTTCTTGAGGCTTGCTTGAAGGGGAAGTTACACTGTGAGTAGCTACTGAACTTTGCCTCTTTTAGATTGGCCTCTGGAGAACAGCTGTCAGCTTCAAATCTTCTTATTGCTGGAAAATCAGACTCTGGCATTGTCTGTGGGTTCTTGCTTTCTGCCGCATTCTGGAGGTTAGAGTCTTACGGTACCGTGTTATTTGTGAGAATCAGATAGACATAGACCTATATTTTTGCCAGACCCCATTTCCTAATTGATTGTTTCCCATATGCGCCTAATTATGATTTAGGGAGAGGAGCATGTCCGACATACGTGTACCAAGATCCACACCATGAGTCAGGCCCTCAAAGGAGGGGTTTGTGGATGGATATTATTTTCAGGTTTTGTCCTCTCCTGGAAAGCCTCCAGACCTTCCCGTCTCATGAAAGAAAAAGGCCAGTGCGTCGACATGAGTGACAAGGCCAATGCGCTGGCTCTTCTTCCTGTCCATTTCAGTTCTCTTCATACTTCTCCATCTCCACTTGCCCAAATCGGGCTCTTCACTGTCCCTCCTACAGGAGGAGCAATGGGAGCTCTCCCACCTTGCTGTTTCTGCACCTGCTGTCCCCTCCCTCTGCAAAGCTCTTCCCTGTGTGTCCATGAGACTTGCTCCTTCACCTCTTTTAGGGCTTAGTTCACAGTTCACCTTCTCAATGAAACCTCCCCTTGCCACTCTGTTGAAAATAATCTCTTCCTCCCAGCCCCAGCAGGTGTACACTTCTGTATCCTCCTTCCCCGACTTGTTTTCCTCTGCAGTATTCATCACCATCTATGCTGATATGTGTTCTATTTATTTTTTTAAAATCTCGTTTCTCCTTTAGAGTACAATCTCCTTGAGGGTGTGTGTTTCTGACCACCTGGTTCCCTTCAGTATCTTCAGGGCCAGGCACACCGCCAGAGTGCATAATTAGGGCTGAGGAAATATCTATTGCACATGGTGGATGGATGAATGAATGTATGGATGAATTTTTGATAAACCCCAGACATCTTCATGTCACCCAATTTCAGGAAACACTGGCCTCATGTTTAGAGGGAGACAGAGTGAATCATAGAGAAATGTTCCTGTTTGCTCCTGGTCTTTTATCTCCAGCACCCAAACTCTAGGGTCTTGGGTTTCCATGCAGCTAGAGCCCCTCCTTGCTGTGATAGCTGGGAGGGCAGCGATGCAGACACATGCGTTTCATCCCACGACTGGGAATGTCTTTAGGGGAGGGGTGGCTTATTTACTTGGGTGAATAAACTATCCTGTTGGGAAGTTCTGTCATTCACCCATTTACCCCTGGAGATGTTTTTCCCCTGGCAGAGTGAATGGTAAAACATGTCCCATCTTATTACATTAAAAAAATTGCTACATAATAGTTGTATTAACACATATTTTAAAGGTGCATGTGATAATTTGATACATTCATATAATGTGTAAAGATCAAATCAAGGTAATTGGGATATCAGTGCCTTAAATATTCTTTTTTTATGTTAGGAACATTTGAATTATTCTCTTCTAGATATTTTGAATTATTATCTTCTAGATATTTTGAAGTGTATGACAGATTATTGTAAACTATAGTCATCCTGCTGATCTTTCAAATACCAGCTCTTATTTTCTCTACCTAACTGTGTGTCTGTACCCATTAATTGACGTCTTTTCATCTCTTCTTCTGTGCTACCCTTCCTGGCCTCTGGTCACCACCAGTCTGCCCTCTTCATGGGATCCACTTTTCAAGCTCTAACATATGAGTGAGAACATGTGATATTTGTCTTTCTATGCCTGGCTTATGACCTCCAGTTCCATTTATGTTGCTGCAAATGACAGGATCTTGCTCTTTTTTGTGGCTGAATAATACTCCATTGTGTATATATGCCACATTTTCTTTATGCATTCATCCACTCATGGCCACTTAGGTTGATTCTATATTTTCACTATTGTGAATATTCTGAATAGTGCTGCAATAAATTTGCCAGTGCAGATATCTCTTTGATATATTGACTTTCTTTCTTTTGGATCTATAGCCAGCAGTGGAATTGCTGGATTATATGGCAGTCCTATTTTTGTTTTTTTGAGGAAGCTCCATGCTGTTTTCTATACTGGCTGTACTAACTTACTTTCCCACCATCAGTGTGCAAGGGTTTCATTTTCTGCATATCCTTGCCAGCATTCAATCTTCCCTGTCTCTTTTATAATAGTCATTTACACTGTGGTGAGATGATATCTCATTCTGGTTTTGATTTGCGATTTTCTGATAATTAGTGATGTTAAGCGTTTTCCTGTTGGCCATTTGTATGTCTCTTTTGATAAATGTCTATTCAGATCTTTTGTCCATTTTAAACCATATTTCTTTCTTTATTTTTGCTGTTGAGTTGTTTGAGCTCCTTATTATATTCTGGTTATATTCTCCTTATATATCCCTTGTCAGACGGATAGGTTGTATTTTCTCCCATTCTATGGGTTGTCTCTTTGTTGATTGTTTTCTTTGTTCTGCAGAAGGTTTTTAGCTTTATGTAACCTTATTTGTGTATTCTTGGTTTGGTTGCCTGTGCTTTTGAAGCCTTATACAAAAAAATCTTTGTCTAGACAATGTCCTGGAGTATTTCTCCAATGTTTTATTTTAGTAATTTCCAGCTTCAGGTCTTAGATTTGAGCCTTTAATCTGTTTTTACTCGATTTTTGTATGATGAGAGATAGGGGTCTGGATTTCTTCTTTGGTATATAATTACCAGTTTCCCCAGCATTATTTATGGAAGAAATTGTCCTTTCCCTACTGTATGTTCTTGGTGCCTTTGTTAAAATGAGTTGACTATAAATGCAAGACTATATATCTGGGTTCTCTCTATTTCTCTTTTTTTAATAGATGGGGTCTCACTATGTTGCTGGTGTCAAATTTCAGGCCTCAAGTGGTTCTCCTACCTTGGCCTCCCAGTGGCTTCTCTATTCTGTTCCATTGGTCTGTGTGTTTATTTGTATGCCAGTACCATGCTGATTTGGTTACTATAGCTTTGTGGCATATTTTGAAGTCAGGTAGTGTAAGGCCTCCAGCTTTGTTCTTTTTGCTCAGGATTGCTTTGGCTATTCAAGATTTGTGGTTCCATATAAACGTTAGGATTTTTTTTCTGTTTCTGTGAAGAATGTCATTGGTATTTTGATAGGGATTATATTGAATCTGTAATTTGCTTTGAGTAGTGTTGTCACTTGAACAATATTAATTCTAATCCATGAACATGGAATATCTTTCCATTCTTTGGTGTCCTCTTCAATTTATTATATCAGTGTGTTAGTAGTTTTTCTTATATAGATTCTTTACTTTTCTGATGAAATTGATTCCTAGGTATTTTATGTTCTTCGTAGCTACTGTAACTGATATTGTTTTCTTTATTTTTCAGATTGTTTGCTGTTGGCATATAGAAATGCTACTGATTTTTATATATTGATTTTGTATTCTGCAACTTACGATCATGTCCTCTGTGAACAAGGATAATTTGACTTTTTCCTTTCCAGTTTGGATGCCTTTTATTTCTTTCTCTTGCCTAATTTCTCTGGTCGGGATTTCCAATACTGCATTGAATAACAGTGGTGAAAGTGGGCATCCTTAGCATGTTCCAGATCTTAGAGGAAAGGCTTTCAATTTTTCCCAATTCAGTATGATGTTGGTTGTGGGTTTGTCACGTATACCCATTAATATTTTGAAGTATGTTTCTTCTATATCTAGTTTGTTGAGGGCTTTTATCATAAAGAGATGTTGAATTTTGTCAAATACTTTTTTCAGTGTCTACTGAAATGATCACATAGTTTTTGTTCTTGGTTCTGTTAATGTCATATAGATTTATAGATTTGTATATGTTGAACCATCCTTGCATCCCTGAGAAGAATTCCACTTGATCATGGCGAACAATCTTTTTAATATTCATTTTGCTAGTATTTTGTTAAGAATTTTTGCACCTACTAGCTGGGTGTGGTGGCTCATGCCTGTAATCCCAGCAGTTTGGGAGGTCGAGGTGGGTGAATCACTTGAGGTCAGGAGTTCAAGACCAGCCTGGCCAACGTGGTGAAACCCTGTCTCTACTAAAAATACAAAAAGATAGCCAGGAGTGGTGGCATGTGCCTGTAATACCAGTTACTCTGGAGGCTGAGGCAGGAGACTAGCTTGAACCCAGGTGGTACAGGTTGCAGTGAACTGAGATCATGCCACTGACCCCAGCTTGGGAGTCAGGGCTAGACTCCATCTCAAAAAAAAAAAAAAAAAAAAAAAAAACAACAAAAAAGAATTTTTGCATCTATGTTCATCAGTAACATTGGACTATGGTTTTCTTGCCTGGTTTTAGTATCAGGGTAATGCTGACCTCACAGAATGAGTTTGGAAGTATTCCCTGATCTTCAATTTTTTGGAAGGCTTTAGGATATTTATTTATTTTTTTTTGAGTCAGGGTGTCACTCTCATTGCCCAGGCTGGAGTGCAGTGGTGCAATCTTGGCTCACTGCAACCTTGACCTCCCGGGCTTAGGTCCTCCCAACTCAGCAGCCTCCTGAGTAGCCGGGACTTCAGGCACACACCACCTTGCCTGGCTAGGTATTAGTTCTTCTTTAAATGTTTCACAGAATTCAGCAATGAAACCATCTGGTCCTGGACTTTTGTTTAATGGGAGACTTCTTATTATGGCTCTGATTTAGTTACTTGTTATTGATTGGATGAGGTTTTCTGCCTTTTTATGGTTCAGTCTTGGTAGGTTTTATGTGCCCTATAATTTATTCATTTTTTCTAGGTTTCCAATTTGTTGGTGCATAATTGTTCATGGTAGTCTCTAATGATTTTTTTTCCCCTGTGGTCTCAGTTTTTATGTTGCATTTTTCGTTTCTGGTTTTGAGTCTTCTCTCTTTTCTTCTTAGTCCAACTAAAGGTTTGTCAATTTTGCTTATCTTTTCAAAAATTCAAGTTTTTGTTTCATTGATCTTTTGTACTTTTTTTAGTCTCAATTTTATTTATTTATGCTCTTATCTTTATTATTTCTTTTCTTCCACTAATTTGGGGTTTGGTTTGTTCTTGTTTTTCTAATCCCTTAAGGTACTTTATTAAATTGTTTATTTGAAGTCTTTCTACTTTTTTGATGTAGGTGTTTATTGCTATAAACTTCTCTCTTACCACTGATTTTGCTGTATGCCATAGATTTTGGTATGTTATATTTCCATTTCCATTTGTTTCAAGAAATTTGTTGAGGAACATGTTGTTTAATTTCCATGTGTTTGTGTAGTTTCCAGGGTTCCTCTTGTTATTGATTTATTGTTAGTGTTTTTTTTTTATTTCCTTTTATTTCCTTTCAAATTAAAGAACCTCCTTTAGTATTTCTTGTAAGATGGGTCTGGTGATGGTAAATTCTCTCAGCTTTTGTTTGTCTGGAAAAGGCTTTATCTCTCCTTCATAGTTGAAGGAGAGCTTTGCTGGATACAGTATTCTTGGATGGGAATTTTTTTTCTTCTAGCACTTTGAAAATTTTGTTCCACTCCCTTCTGGCCTGTTTGGTTTCCATAGATAAGTCTGTCACTAGATGAATTGAAGTTTCTTTATATGTTATTTGCCTCTTTTATCTTGCTCTTTGTCCTTGATCTTTGAGAATGTGATTATTACATGCCTTGGGGAAGTCGTAGTTGGGTCAGATCTGTTTGGTGTTCTCTGATATTCCTGCACCTGAATATTTATCTCTTTCTCAAGTTTTGCAAAGTTTCCCATGGTTTCTCTGAAAAAGTTTTCTACTTCTTGCTCTTATTTAACTCTCTCTTGAACACTTAGACTTTGTCTTTTGAGGTAATTTTCTTTATCTTGTTGACAATCTTTGTTTCTTTTTATTATTTTTTCTTCCGTATGTATTTTCAAATTGCCTATCTTTGAGCTCATATACTCTTACGTCTGCTTGATCCATTCTCCCACTGACAGTGTCTAATGAGTTTTTTAGTGCATCAAATATATTTCTCAGTTTGAAGATTTCTGTTTGTTTTGATTATTATTTCAATCTCGTTGTTAAATTTCTCTAATAAATTTTTGAATTACTTTTCTGGGTTATTGTGAAAATCACTGAATTTCCTTAAAACTGCTATTTTGAATGCTTGTTCAGAGAGATTGCATATCGCCATCTTGTTAGGGTTAGTCACTGGTTCCTTGCTTCATTTGTTTGGGGGAAGTTATGGTTCCCTGTTTGCTCTTGTCACTTATGAATGTATGTCTATGTGTTTGCATTGGAGAATTAGTTAGTTATTTTATTCTTTTCTGTCTGGCTTTTTTTTAATTGGATATATTTGCTTAGAGAGTCATTGTAATTTACCTGTTGAATTTTCTTTCTTTTTCCGTTAGGCTACTGCCTCTTTTTCAGCATTAGATGGTCCCTTAAGCCCAGGTTTGTCTCAGCTCTAATAAACAATTGGAGCACTGCCATTCCAAATGGGGATGGTGCCAAAGGGGATATCCTAGCAGTGCGGGAAGGTTAAGTAGTGGTTTGTGCCTAGAGGACCTGTGAGATGAACCTCCTACAGCATGATGCTGCTAAACAGACAGTCTAATTTGGTATCCCCTTTGGCTAACTTATGGAGCAAAGTTTTGAGAGCTGGGGATAGTAGTCCTGCCTCCCCACTTTGTCTCTGGCTGTACCCAGTGATATTTCTTCCTTCAGACAATCCCCATGCTTCCTATGAGTTGAGGTAGGAACAGGTATCCTGCCAGGGAACTCAGGATGATGGGGAAGCTGCTTGTCACCTTGATTTTACTTTTTCCAGTGTTAAGCTGAGAGTCAGGGAGAAATTTTCCATGTGCTTGGTGCCGGTGGATTGGAGAGAGGGGCATCTTGACTATGGATGTTCCCTTCTCTTACCATCTGCTTGGAGCTTTTTCACTTCTCTGTGGCACTGAGGACTGTCTCATCCTCATATTTTAGTTCTGGGATATTGGTAGTGATAACCTTAGTGCTGTAAATTTGGTTTTTGTTTTCTGTTGGGGGAATGAAGCCATGCCAACATTTGGAACCAGAAACTTGCTTCCACGCCAACATTTTAGAACCAGAAACTTAATTATATTACACCTTATAGTGCTCTGCTGAATTGAATTCAAATAAGAAGTCTGAATAAATTTATCTCCTCAGCAACTATCCTAAATCCTTGCTACTCAAAGTGTGGTCATTGCACCAGCGGCATTGAACTCACCTGGGAACTTGTTAGAAATGCAGAATCTCAGCCGGGCACGGTGGCTTATGCCTGTAATCCCAGCACTTTGGGAGGCTGAGATGGGTGGATCACCTGAGGGCCGGGAGTTCAAGACCAGCCTGACCAACGTGGAAAAACCCCGTCTCTAAAAAACTAATAATAAATAAATAAATAAACAAAGAAATGCGGAATCTCAGGCCCACCCCAAACCTACTGAATCAAAATCTACATTTTAACAAGCTCTCCGGGAGACTGGTGTGTACCTTCATATTTGAAAAGCACTGTCCTGCAATATTCTGGTAGACTTGTTTTGACAGGCCCTGCTTTTAGCTGTTTGTAGTGTTGTATGTTTAATTCTGTAACACGACAGCTAAAGGTTGTATATTTTGGCAATTATTTTAATGCCACATTAATAGCCTTTTATTGGGTAACTGTTAGTCTCTCTGAATTATTGCTCACACTTACTCTATCTCAGGATGAAAGCACTTGGGCTCATTTTTCTAGTTCTAGTAGAGTAAAAGTATACATTTCCCTCTCCACTTCTACACCCTTATATTTCATTTCTTGCCACAAGCAGGATTCCTTTTCTCCTTAACTCTCCATCTTCATGGTTCTCAGGAATATATAGGTCCCAAAGCACAGTCAGCATTTTGCTCAAGTGGAAAATGTTCATATATAGTTGGGGTCATATGCCAGCTGTGTGCATATTCCATCTGTTTTATACATGATATTCCATTTGATTTTGTCTTCTATGCCGTAGTTAAGAAAACTTTGTATTGTGAGCGATCGCATACATGAATTTGGTATATTTTTCCAACTTTTTAATTAGCTTAATGTCAGCCAGTTGATTCTGTATGGCAAAGTTCCACAGTGACATCCTATTATGCCATAGGGCTATGTAAACAAGGAGGAGATCCATGTCAGCAAATATCTAGCTAATTCAGGGATAGTCCTTCAAGTTTCATATTCTTTAAGTTTTGACTCTTTTAAAGGTGGTCTTCATATAACATCACATACATCTTTAGCACCTTAGGTAGAAGGCGCTAAAAATGATTTTGTCTTTGAGGACAACTCCAATCACTGTATTGTGAAAAGCGAGGCCATTGTACCATGGGGCATGATTTTCTCTGAGGCAGTGGCAGATGGGACTGTTGGCAGTGGAACTATTTCTTGTTCCATCAAGTGACCTCTGGTTGCTGTATTTTTCAGTAGTCTGCTTTGGTTTTACTCTGTTGTTCCAGGCTTGGTTGCTGTCCAGTCTCACAGCAGTGTACCTTGCCTCTGGTGTATTCTGTCTCCTGAGCCCTTTGCCCTTCTATTGTGGTGCTTTTTTGTTATATATTAAAAACCTGCTAGGTAATCTTGCTAGAATATATTGTAATTAAGAATAGGCTCAGAGTGATGTCTTCAGAGGGTGAGCTAGGAATCATATAGGTACTTTTATGGTGCAAACTTGAATAAAACTTGTGAGCAGCCACAGCTGGTTTGGTTCATTTTGCCTTTGGGTTATTTCACTGTTCACTGACTATCTGCTATGTGCTAGGCACATATGAGATTGAAGTAAACATTCTTGTCGTTCCCATAATCTGGGGATAGGCAAAATACAAGGCAAAGCCTTACACCTATGTAATATAGATGTAAACACTGTACTGGGAGCTTGCATGAGAAAGAGTCATAAATTTGACCAGACTTACTGGAAGATGTAAGATTGGGTGGGAGGAAAGACACTTTAGTCATGGAGAGACAGGTAGGCTGGAAGGGAGAGGATGTCCTAGGTGGAAGCAAAAGTGTGAGCACAGGTGTAACTTATTTGAGTGTGGTTGAAGGATGAAACATCTGTGGTGGTACCCAGAAGGAACATCGAAGTGTTATTCAGTTTTGCCTTGCAGTCTAGTCTGCAGCATTGCAGACTGCTCTGTCTGTGGTTCGTAGCATGTAGCGCCTAGAAGGTGGGTGGATGTCTCTGCTTATGCTGTGTGAAAATTAAAGAAGCTCATTTGTGTGGAAAACAAAGACCTCATTGGAAGATTTTCTCATCAGGGATGTCATTCTACAAAATAAAGCTCTTTAGGAGAAGTTACACAGCAATTTCCTTGTCCCGAGTTTTGAAACATTTTTTAAAACCATTTGTAAAGCTTTTGAAACTTCTTGCTCTTGTGTTTTAGAGTTTACATCTATAACTGATGGTATTATTTTTCTTTACACTTACAGTACGGCCAAGTACAGCGTGTTGACATTTCTACCTCGATTCTTGTATGAGCAGATTAGAAGAGCTGCTAATGCCTTCTTCCTCTTCATTGCCTTATTACAGGTAATGGTTTTTCAACAGTTACTTGGAATGCACAACCTTAATTGCATGTAAGATGAGATTTTGCTAAAAGATTCCTTAACTGCTGAAGTGTTACAATCTTGGAATATAGTTTGTTTCCCTCCTCCAGTTCTTGCTTGATAGAGTGAACAAGCTTGACTTTGTTTACAGGGAGAGTTCTTTTGGTATGGCCTTAAGGATGATTGCAGTGACTGAAAGAGGCATTGCAAAGAGGCCGTAGGGCTATACTTCTAAGCCTTTTTCTGTTCCAAACACATAACCAATGTTAGATAAAATTTTTAAAAATATGTAAAATACATATTTTTAAAGTAAGGTAATTATTTTTGAGTAACAGAAATGGAACAGAACTGCAAAAGTGTGAGCCATGAGTGCCATAATTTCCTTTTCGTGGAGAGGATTTTTATGTGCCAACTTCCTTCTTGTGGTCTCTTATCTTCCAGCAAATTCCAGATGTATCTCCAACAGGAAGATATACCACCCTGGTGCCATTGATCATTATTTTAACAATTGCAGGCATCAAAGAGATTGTAGAAGATTTTGTAAGTTTTTGCTTTTGGATAATAAAATCATTGTATGCAGTAGATTATAACTTGTGTGTTGCCTTGGATGATATATTTAAGGCAGGAAATTGAGCTATAGCTTATCAGCCTCTCTAGATGCCTGATGGTATTTTGGGGGGGAGGAATGTATACTCAGAGTGTCCTAAATACCTGTACAGTGATACTGAACAGTTCAAACTTTGTTTTCAAATGTTAGGTCTCTGGAGCCCCATTGATTTTTATCACTGATGTTCCTTATAGCCTGCTTTAGAGCTTGCTAATTTGGGTAGCAAATGAAGGATTGCCTTGCGGTCTAGGATGGCAGCATTGTTTTACGGTGCCTGAGGCAACTTTACAAGAATCTTCTCCCCTCACACTCATCCTAGTGTGTCTCCAAGTTCATCGGCTATGACAACTATATTCCTTTCTTTCTCTTTCTTGTTCTGTTTCCACTCGTGTGTGTGTGTGTGTGTGTGTGTGTGTGTGTGTGTGTGTGTGTGTGTGCTGTCTCTCTGTCTCTGGATCTTCCTCTCCTTCTCCCTTTCTCTCTCTCTCTCTCACACACACACACACACAAAACCCTTGCTTTCACAGAATATATACATCTTTCTGGGAACAGGCATGCAAATAAATATAATACAGGTTAAGCATCCCTAAATCCAAAAACCCCAAATCTGAAATGCTTCCAAATCCAAAACTTTTTTTGTGCACCAACATGATGCCACAAGTGGAAGACTTCACACCTGACCTTATGTGATGGCTGCACAAAATTATTATAAATATTGTATGAAATAACCTTCAGGTTATGTGCATAAAGTGAATATGAAACATAAATAAATTTCGTGTTTAGATGTGGGTCCCATCCGAGAGCTATCTCATTAGGTATATGCAAATACTCCAAGATCTGAAACAATCTGAAATCTGAAACACTTCTTGTCCTGAGCATGTCAGATAAGGAATCCTTAACCTGTACACATTGAAGCAAAGTTACTTTATCAAGAAAATGAAGTTGGCTGTTTGTTGCTGGGTTTGTCATACTGAATAATCATTTCAGTCTGATCTAAAGCAAGGAGCAGAAAGTTTCATACTTCCAAGTGCTAGAACCAAAATGAAATAATTGAAACCAGAGGAGACCACTTCTAAACTCAAGGAGTGCTGATAGATCACAAAATAGTCAAACTGAATTTTATAGCATGAGCATTACTGGCAGTTAGTTTCTTTGTCCCCTGTCATTTCTTGATTGCTTTGTTTGCTGTTTCAATTATTCATGTGGAACTTTTGAATGTTAGAACTATTTTTTTCTCTTTCTATAACAGAAGCGACACAAGGCAGATAATGCAGTTAACAAAAAGAAAACAATAGGTAAGCTCCCAGGCTGAATCACTTTTTCTACTGGAAAACTTATGAGTAAGGCCTGCATTTAAGGAATTTTAAATAAGTAGTGAATGATATTGAGATAAATTGAGAAGATGATCTATAAAATAATTCAAAGAAATAGTAAAATAACAAATTGAACAGAATTTTAGTCCTGATATTAAGATTTGAACAGGATTTGTGTATTTTAGAATGTTAGAAAAGGTTGTAATTTTCAGGAACTAGACAGTTTTTATGTCCATAAAAAGTCTAAGCATTCATGTTCTTCATTTATGATGTTTCCTTACTTCCCTCTTCTGCTTTTTATCGTTTGATTTCTACAACATCAATTTTTTATTTGTTTATTTAATTTTTTGAGACAGGGTCTCACTCCTGTTGCCCAAGCTGGAGTGGAGTGGCATGATCATGGCTCACTGTAGCTTTGACCTCCCAGGCTCAGGTGAATCCCCCACCTCAGCCTCCTGAGTAGCTGGGACTACAGGCACACACCACCCCCCCGACTAATTATTGTATTTTTAGTAGAGATGGGTTTCACTATGTTGCCCAGACTAGTCTCGAACTTCTGAGCTCAAGCAATCTGCCTGCCTTGGCTTCCCAAAATGTTAGGATTACAGGTGTGAGCCACTGCACACAGCTGTGCAGTTTTTTTGAAGGTTGTGTAACAGCAGGATTTTTTTCTTCTGGGCTGAAAATAAGTAGATATAACTTATATACATACAATAAACATTTATGTGTATGCGTTAATGATATGTTACAGAGGTACATGGATTGGTGTTCCATGATGGTGTTACACCATCATGGCAAAAGATAGGATATGGTAGAATTAATAAATGGAATTCCAAGAGAAGGCTTTTGGATTTTAGGAAGCTGATTCAATTTATTACCAGTATTAACCAAAATTTTATTTTTCTCTTTTTCAGTGTTAAGAAATGGTATGTGGCATACCATTATGTGGAAAGAGGTAAAAACTAATTTTAAAGTTGTACCAGAACTATTGGTTTGAAGACATGTAGTGAATTGCTGGTCTTTATTGCAGTATAAAGTTTGTGTTAAGACATAGTGGAGTTTTCCATGAGGTCTGCTGAAACCTGATACACGTTTACTCTGTCCCCTGCCCCTTCTAGTACGGGCCCAGTGTGTCACTTCAAGCCGTGAACTTCATTGCGCCTGACTGACATTTCTAGAATCTCCAAGTATTTTCTAGTTTCTAAATCCAATTTGAGAAACATTTTCCCTGGTCCTCTGTTGTCTTAACCTAAGTTAAAGTTTATTTTTGTTTTTAGCATTCGTGATTCTCACTTCTAACAGTTTTGGTTGGAAAGATCATTAACTACAGAGTGGTGGAATGAGGGTAAGAAACCATCCCACTTCAGTTCCAACGCAGGGCTGCTTGAATTCAGCCAGTACAGCGGTTGCTGCTCTTAGTAGCAAGGAAAGCTTTGTCCCCATGCCCCTGGAAGTATGAGGATTGGAGGGTTGAAGAATGGTGTGGCTTTTTGGTTGTTTATGGTGTTGAGTAGAAAATTTAGAAGAAATCTGCCATACCATCTGGGTATTTTATAGCTGATAAAATTAGCTTTTTAAATGAGCGTTTTAGGTGGACCTTCTTAATGGACACAAGATGTGTTGGGGGGATGACTCTCATTAGTCCAGCATTCAAAGCCGATTAACATGATTTCAAAAGAAAGCAGCTTTTTAGAAAGGTAACTTGAAATAATTTTTCTTGCTAAACATTTAGTAAACAGTGTTAAATGGCTCTTATAGTCTTTTGTATCTGAAAAATGCCTGTGATATGGTAACTGTAGCATTTGCTTTAGTTTTCGTTTTACTATGCTTTGTTTTAGGAGAATCTGCCACCCTTTAAAGAAATTTCTCCTTTACAATGTTTTGCGGTAACACTTTAACCTTTGCAGCAGTCTCAAAGTCCTGTGTTGCAAATATTCAACCTCACATTTGGAAGGGTCGTGGTTCTTGGTCAGGAGGTTGGGAATTCTTGAGTCACAGGTGGAGAACTGCTCCCAATGCTAAAGGAATTCAGGGGTTCTCCCAGCACTGGGAGATTGCCCCCCTGTTTCCCTAGGGCTCCTCTTGTTACTCCTTCTCCAGAAAGGTATCAGTATCAGCTGGAGTAAAGGATGATTTGGATTCAGAGGTCCTGACACTACTTGAAACAGCAGAAAATGGAGTGATGGTCTCTGATGGATGGTCTTCTGTAATCCAGGAGCTGACGGCTTTGTAGGCTCCTGAAACTCATGACTGTTTCTCATGTTCATTTTGGGAGAGAAACAATAATAACAAAGAAACACCAGTTAGATACTGTACTGCATGCATTTTTATTTCAGTTTAAAATGTATGACTGGGCGCAGTGGCTCACGTCTGTAATCCCAGCACTTTGGGAGACCGAGGTGGGTGGATCACCTGAAGTCAGGAGTTCGAGACCAGCCTGGCCAACATGGTGAAACCCTGTCTCTACTAAAAATACAAAAATTAGCCGGGCGTGGTGGTGGGCAGCTGTAACTCCAGCTACTGGGGACACTGAGGCAAGAGAATCATTTGAACCCGGGAGGCAGAGGTTACAGTGAGCTGAGATCCTGCCGCTGCACTCCAGCGTGGGCAACAAGAGAGAGATTCCATCTAATCAATTGATCAATCAATCAATCAATGTCTATCTAGCTATCTATCTTGGTATGTGCCAGAGATTGTATTAGGCACAGGAAGAATGAAGCACAGTGCTCCCCTTAAGGAGTTTCAAACTTCAGTGGGCATCCCAGTCACCATCCACAGGGCTGCTAGAATCCAGATGGCTGGACCCCACTCCCAGGCTTTCTGATTCACTGGGTCTTGGGTGGGGCCCTAGAATTTGCACTTTAGAATTCTTAGTTAAGGCTGATGCCGATGGTATAGGGAGCATACCCTAGAACCACTGGTGTCCTGGGAGAAAGAGGCAACTAACCCCATGCAGTGTTGTTGTTGAGCTCTGTGTAGGAGGAAGCTTCCACTTTGAGAACAGCTGGGAGGGGCCACCCATCTAGACCCAGTGGTTCCAGTCAGGAAAGTCTGCCCTCAAGAGATGCTCTAGTGCTCTCTTGAAGGGTGAATCAGGAGTAACCAGCTGCAGAACTGTGAGTAGTTCAATGTGAGGATGAGAATACAGGAGAGGGCAGAGATGGCAGGCAAGGGGGAGCTGGCTGTCCTTAAGATCCTGAAAATGGTAACAATCTAACATGAAGTGCTGAAGCTCAGGTCTGCTGTCCCCTGGGCTGTAGCTGAGTCATTGGTGAGGGCCCAGAGGCAGCTCTTGGGTGGATCTCAGTGGCTTTAATTGACTTCGGAAGGATCTTTTAGCTACTTCCTCAAAATTAAGAGACTTGAGGAACTCTCTGGGGCTTGAGTAGATTCAGGGATCTGGAGGGTTTCTGTTCCCACTGTACTAATTCTTTGAGGGAATATTGTATACATAAGTAACAGTCACATAAGAACATTACATAGAAAATCATTTCTAGGCTGGGCGCTCTCATGACTGTAATCCCAGCACTTTGGAAGGCCAAGGCGGGTGAATCACTTGAGCTTAGGAGCTCAAGACCAGCCTGGGCAACATGGCCAAACCCCATCTCTACAAAAAATACAAAAACTAGCCGGGCGTGGTGGTGCGTGCCTGTAATCCCAGCTACCCAGGAGGCTGAGGTGGGAAGAACACTTGAGCCTGGGAGGCAGAGGATGCAGTGAGCCTTGATCACGCCACTGCTCTCCAGCCTGGGTGACAGAGTGAGACCTTGTCTCATAAACAGAAAACAACTAATCAAAGAAAAAATAGTTTTTAAGCAAAATCCAAGTAAGTAGTTTCTTAAGTACACCAAACTTCTTAGTACTTGGTTACTGGGATATGAATGTTTCTTTATCTAGAGAGTAAAGATGAGAGAAAGCCATAATTTCTCTTGTCCTCCCACTTTGAATTAAAAAAAAAATCCACTGCCTTTTTTCATTTGAAAACATGACAAATTTTCCTGTCTAGTATTTTTTTTCTTTATTAATTACTTCTTCTGATTTTTATATGTAATTAAACTATTTCTATAAAATATTTTTGCTATTTTTTTTTTTTAGACACAGTCTCACTCTGTTGCCCAGGCTGGAGTGCAGTGGTGCTGTCTCGGCTGACTGCAACCTCCACCTCCTGGGTTGAAGTGATTCTCCTGCCTCAGTCTCTCCAGTAGCTGGGACTACAGGTGCCCACACCATGCCCAGCACTTTGGAAGGCTAATTTTTTTTTTTTTT
>PVKP010016970.1:0-47053 GCA_004027715.1 Plecturocebus donacophilus
ACTCATCCTCCGTCAAGCCTTGTTCTCTTGCTGATGAGGAGCTGTGATCCCCTGTAGGAGGAGAGGCATTCTGATTTCGGGTGTTCTCAGCCTTTTTGCACTGGTTTCTTCCCATTTTTGTGGATTTATCCACCTGTCGTCTTTGTAATTGCTGACTTTCAGATTGGGTCTCTGAGTGGACGTCCGGCTTGTTGGTGATCAAGTTTTTTCTGTTTCTTAGTTTTCCTTTGGGGGGCGCCCCTTCCCTACAGAGCTGGGCCTTCCCGGGTTCAGCTGTGCTTGTTCTCAGTCCTCAGCGCTTCCAATTGCTGTTCTCCTTGTGGGGATGGGACCGGCCGAGCCCGACTAAAAGGGCATCCAGTCCCGTACACTCCGTACCGAGAAGCGCCGCGCCGGCCAAAAGAGTCGCGCTGGCAACCCGTGTGGCTCCTTCGCCGGGAATCTTCCAGTCTGTGGGCATCAAAAATTCGTCTGCAATTGTGGCATCCACTTGCTCTCTGCACTTTCACTGGGAGCTAGAATCCTGAGCTGCTGCTATGCGGCCATCTTGGATCTCTCCGATGGTGGTATTTTGATGGGGATTGAATTGAATTTGTAGATTGCTTTTGGCAGTATGGTCATTTTCACAATATTGATTCTACCCATCCATGAGTATGGGATGTGTTTCCAGTTGTTTGTGTTGTCTGTGATTTCTTTCAGTTGTGTTTTGTAGTTTTCCTTGTAGAGGTCTTTTGACTCCTTGGTTAGGTATATTCCTAAGTATTTTATTTTATTTTTTTTCAGCTGTTGTAAAAAGGGTTGAGTTCTTGATTTGATTCTCCACTTGGTTGCTGTTGGTATATAGAAGAGCTACTGATTTGTGTACATTGATCTTGTATCCAGAAACTTTGCTGCATTCTTTTATCAGTTCTAGGAACTTTCTGGAGGAGTCTTTAGGATTTTTCAAGGTAAATGATCATATCCTCAGCAAACAGTGACAGTTTGACTTCCTCTTTACTGATTTGGATGCCCTTTATTTCTTTCTCTTGTCTGATTGCTCTGGCTAGGACTTCCAGTACTATGTTGAAGAGGAATGGTGAGAGTGGGCATCCTTATCTTGTTCCTGTTGTCAGAGGGAATGCTTTCAGCTTTTCCCCATTCAGTATTACGTTCGCTGTGGGTTTGTCATAGATGACTTTTATTACAGTAAGGTATGTCCCTTGTATGCCGATTTTGCTGAGTTTTAATCATAAAGCGATGCTGGATTTTGTTGAATGCTTTATCTGCATCTGTTGAGATGATTATGTGATTTTTATTTTTAATTCTGTTTATGTGGTGTATCACATTTATTGACTTGTGTATGTTAAACTATTCCTGCATCCCTGGTATGAAACCTACTTGATCATGGTGGATTATCTTTTTGATATGTTGTTGGATTCAGTTAAGGAATCCTTGTTAATACAATCCTTGTATTTTGTTAAGGATTTTAACATCTATGTTCATCAAGGATATTGGCCTGTGGTTTTCTTTTTTTTGGCCACTTCCTTCCCTGGTTTTGATTATTAGAGTGATGAGGGCTTCATAGAATGAATTAGGGATGGTTTCTTCTTTCTTTATCTTGTGGCCTAGTGTCAAAAGGATTGGTACCAATTCTTTGAATATCTGGTAGAATTCTGCTGCGAATCCATCTGGTCCTTGACTTTTTTTGTTGGTAATTTTTAAACTATCATTTCAATCTCACTGCTTGTTTTGGTCTGTTCAGGGTATCCAATTCTTCGTGATTTAAGCCAGGAGGGTTGTATTTTTCCAGGAACTTATCTGTCTTTTCTAGATTTTCTAGTTTATGTGCATAAAGATATTCATAGTAGCCTTGAATGATCTTTTGTATTTCAGTGGTGTTAGTTGCAATATCTCCTGTTTTGTTTCTTGGTGAGGTTATTTGGATTTTCTCACTTCTTTTCTTGGTTAATCTTGCTAATGGTCTATCAGTTTTACTTATCTTTTCAAAGAACCAGCTTTTCGTTTCATTTATCTTTTGTATTTTTTTTGCTATTTTTGTTTCAGTTTCATTTACTTCTGCTCTGATCTTGATTATTTTCATTCTTCTGCTGGGTTTGGGTTTGGTTTGTTCTTGTTTCTCTAGTTCCTTGAGGTATGACCTTAGAATGTCAGTTTGTGATCTTTCAGTATTTTTGATGTAGGCATTAAGGGCTATGAACTTTCCTCTTAGCACTACCTTTGCTGTATACCAGAGGTTTTGATAGGTTGTGTCATTATT
Organism: Plecturocebus donacophilus; assembly: GCA_004027715.1. Taxonomy (NCBI): domain Eukaryota; kingdom Metazoa; phylum Chordata; class Mammalia; order Primates; family Pitheciidae; genus Plecturocebus; species Plecturocebus donacophilus. The sequence continues at coordinate 2,258 of PVKP010016970.1, forward strand.
GTCATTCAGCTCAAAGAATTTTTTAATTTCCATCTGGATTTCATTTTTTACTCATTGCTCATTTAGGAGCAGGATATTTAATTTTCATGTATTTGCATGGTTTTGAAGCTTCCTTTTGGAGTTGATCTCCAGTTTTATTCCACTGTGGTCTCAGAGTGCTTGGTATAATTTCAATTTTCTTAAATTTATTGAGGCTCATTTTATGGCCTATCATGTGGTCTATCTTGGAGAAAGTTCCATGTGCTATTGAATAGAATGTGTATTCTGTGGTTGTTGGATGAAATGTTCTGTATATATCTGTTAAGTCCATTTGTTTTAAGATGTAGTTTAAATCTATTTTTTTGTTGTTGACTTTCTGTCTTGATGACCTGTCTAGTGCTGTCAGTGGAGTATTGAAGTCCCCCACTATTATTGTGTTGCTGTGTATCTCATTTCTTAGGTGTTAGTAATTGTTTTATAAATTTGGGACCTCCAGTGTTAGGTGCATGTATGTTTAGGATTGTGATGTTTTCCTGTTGGACAAGGCCTTTTGCCATTATATAATGTCCTTCTTTTTCTCTTTTAACTGCTGTTGCTTTAAGACTTGTTTTGTCTGATAAGAATAGCTACCTCTGCTAGCCTTTGGTGTCCATTTGTATGAAATGCCTTTTATCACCCCTTTACATTTATGTCAGTCTTTATGTGTTAGGTGAGTCTCCTGAAGGCAGCAGATAGTCAGTTCTTAACCATTCTGCGGTTCTGTGTCTTTTAAGTAGTGCATTTAGGCCATTTACATTCAATGTTAGTATTGAAAAGTGAGGTACCCTTGCATTCATTACATTCTTTGTTGCCTGAGTACTTTGTTTTTTTTTTGTTTGTTTTTGCTTTTTAACTTGTATTTTTGTTTTATAGGTCCTGTGTGATTTATGCTTTAAAGAGGTTCTATTTTGATGTGTTCCCAGGATTTGTTTCAAAATTTAGAGCTCTTTTTAGCAGTTCTTGTAGTGGTGGGTGACTTGGTTATGGTGAGTTCTCTCAGCATTCGTTTGTCTGAAAAATACTGTAATTTCCTTCATATATGATGTCTACATATATGATGCCTAGTTTCACTGGGTACAAAATTCTTGGCTGATAATTGTTTTGTTTGAGGAGGCTGAAGATAGGGCCCCAATCCCTCTGGTTTGTAGGGTTTCTGCTGAGAAATCTGCTGTTGATCTTATAGGTTTTTCTTTCTTTTTTGGCTAGGGGAGGCTATTTAATGAATGGGGACAGTACAAAAGAGCAGCCTTCGCTCTGTGGGAAAGGCAGGAGCACCTGGGATGGGCTTGCTGGGAAGCTCGGTTGAGGGAGGGGGAGGTATGTTCCCTTGGCCTTCGGAGGGGAGTGGGGGCCTCAGCATTGGGGGCATGGGAGTTGCGGGGTGTACCCCAGGATTTGAAAGGTAAACTCCAAGAGGCTCAGGGTGGACCCCAGGAGCTGATGGATGGACCCTGGGAGATTGGGGTGGACCCCTGGGGCCTGAGGGGGCATCCCTGGGGCTGCTGGGTGTACCCCTGGGGGCTGGGGGTGAACCCCCACTGATAGGGGAGGGTGGACCCCTGGGGCTAGTGGGTGAACCCCAGAGGCTGGTGGATGGACTCTGGGGGCTGGTGGGTGAAGCCCAGGGGCTAGAGGGTAGACCCCAGGGGCTAGAGGGTAGACTCCAGGAGCTGGGAGGTAGACCCCAGAAGTTGGTGGGTGGACCACAGGGTCTGAGGAATGGATGCCAGGAGCTGGAGGATGTACTCCAGGAGCTGGGGGATGGTCCCCAGATGTAGGGGAATGGACCCCAGATTCAGGGGGATGTACCACTGGGGCCAGGGGGTGGACCCCTGGAGCTGGCCCAGGGCAGCTGGGGCGATCCCGGCGGCCCAGAGGGTGCAGGCCCCGTGGAGGGCATGGGTGGCAGAGGCAGGCCTCCTGGTGGGGGTGGTGGCAAAGGCTCAGGCAGCGGTGGCCAAGAGGGCAGACCGTTCATCAGTGAGGGTGGAGGCCGCTTCACCCCAGGTGGGCGGATGGGGAGGCTAGGTGGAGCCTCGGGTTTCTCCATCTTAAAGTGGAACTGGAGGGAAAATTGCTTGGTACCTCGGTTCCAGTGCATCCAGAACTTGCCCTCCGCCTTGTTTATCTCTCTGCTCCACACCTTGGAGCACCTTGAAGGTGATGGTCTCGTGGGGCTAGGCAGCCATCAGCAGGTACTGCCATTGCAGGTCGGGGGATCTGTCTTCTACTCGTAAGCAGACTTGAAGTAGTGGCATGGCCTGATGCCCTCAGCCATCTCAGGGTGGTTGATCTGGAAGAGGAGGCTCTGCTGGCCCATCTCCAAGTCCCTCTGCTTGGCCACTTTGTAGCTTGGGTGGCCGATCTTTACAAACTTCTTCACCTCCCCCTTGACCTTCTCAGGCGCGGGCTGGGCGGGGGCCTCCTTGGCCTCCTTGGCCTCCTTGGCCGCTTGTGGGCCGGTTGGTCTAGTGCTTCTTCCCCTGAGTATGTGCCAGGTAGCTCCCCTTGCTGTTGGGAAGCGTCAGGCAGAGCTTGCATTCGTAGCAGCCCAGGTGGTTTTTCATGAAGTACGGGTCCTTGTTGACGTCCATGGTCACCAGGGCCAGCTGCTGGAGGTGCGCCCTCCAGTCACAGTTGCTATCGGAGGAGGAGGCCATGCTCCCGTTCTCAGTCTTGCCCCTAGGCGATGCAGGATATCCCTGCTGAGGCTTCCGGGAGTAGCAGCTTGGAAGACACCAGAGACTAAGGCCGCGCCTCTTCAATCTGCCACGGCCACGACTTCCCTGACAGGTTTTTTCTTTTTAGGTTACTTGGTGCTTTTGCCTCACAGCTCTTAAGATTCTTTCCTTCATCTTAACTTTGGAGAACCTGACGACAATGTGCCTCAGCGATGATCCTTTTGCAATGAATTTCTCAGATATTCTTTGAACCTCTTGTATTTGGATGTCTAGGTCTACAGTAAGGCCAGGAAACTTTTCCTTGATTATTCTCCCAAATATGTTTTCTAGACTTTTATAATTATCTTCTTCCTCAGGAACACTGATTAGTCTTCGCTTTGGTCGTTTAACATAATCCCAGACTTCTTGGAGGCTTTGTTCATATTTTCTTGTTCTTTTTCTCTTTGTCTTTGTTGGATTGGTTTAATTTGAAGATCTTGTTTTTGAGCTTGGAATTTCTTTCTTATACTTGTTCAGTTCTATTGCTGAGACTTTCCAGAGCATTTCACATCGCTGAAAATGTGTGTGAAGTTTCCTGACGTTTTGATTGTTTTTTCTTTAAACTATCTATTTCCTTGAATATTTCTCCCTTCACTTCTTGTATTTATTTATTTTTTTTTTAATTTCCTTGCAATTGGGCTTTGCCTTTCTCTGGTGCCTTCCTCATTAGCTTAATAACTAACTCCTGAATTCTTTTTCGGGCAAATCAGGGACTTCTTCTTGGTTTGGATCCATTACTGGTGAACTAATGTGATTTTTGGGTGGTGTTAAAGAGCCTTGTTCAGTCATATTACCAGGGTTGGTTTTCTGGTTCCTTTTCATTTGGATAGGTAGGCTCTGTCAGAGGGAAGGTCTAGGGCTGAAGTCTGTTGTTCAGATTCTTTTGTCCCACGGGGTGTTCCCTTGATGTAGTACTCTCCCCCTTTTCCTATGGATGTGGTTTCCTAGGATTGGAACTGCTGTGATTGTCGTCTCTCCTCTGGTCTAATCACCCAGTGAGTCTGCCTGGCTCCAGGCTGGTACTGGGGGTTGTCTGCACAGAGTCCAGTGACATGTACCGTCTATGGGTCTCTCAGCTGTGGATACCAGCGCCTGTTCTGGTGGGGTGGCGGGGCAGGGGGATACAATGGACTCCATGAAGGTTCTTAGCTTTGGTGGTTTAATGCTCTTATTTTTGTGCCAGTTGGCGTCCTGCTGGGATGTGGTGCTTTCCAGAGAGCATCAACTGTAGTAATATGGAGAGAGACTGGTGGTAAGGGGGGCTCTAACCTCCCAAGAGTATATGTCCTTTGTCTTCAGCTACCAGGGTGGGTAGGACCATCAGGTAGGGGCAGAGCTAGTTGTGTCTGAGCTCAGACTCTCCTTGGATGGGTCTTGCTGTGGCTGCTGTGGGGATGGGAGTGAGATTCCCAATACCACCTTCTCTTATAAGGAAACCAATCACATTACATTAAGGCCCACCTGAATGACCTTATTTTAACTAAATTACCTTTAAAAGCCCTATCTCTAAATATAGTCACCTTTCGAGTCCATAACATGTCATTTATGACAAGTTTTAAATGACAAAGTGAATGTTGATGAAGTAAATTTTTATGAATTATCAATGGTTAATATAAACTTTTATAACATTCTGAAGAGCTTCAGCTGTAAATTATATGGGAGAGACTGTAGAGGACTGTAGATGGATTAGCACTAATTTTTTTTTTTTTACCCCGAGAAACTCAAACTCTACGACTCTTGCACAATTGGGTCTATTTGCATATAAGAAATAGTATTTTTCATAGGTATTAATAAAATATCAGTGTCAAGTCATATATTTAAAAGAGTTGTTAAGTGAAGAAGGATTAGAATTAAAGGGGTTAGAATTAAGATTAGTGGGTAAAAGATACAAAAATTTTGCTCACTGACATTCATGACTGCCTGGAGATGGAATATGCAGACCTGAAGATTGGTTAGTTCTTTGTAACTCAAGTTCTGAATTTTTTTGTGCTATTATAAATTTATGTATTGTTGAGTGTGGTTCTAGAAGGTGATTATTTTTCAACTTGAAGATTCTGTAAGTGAACTCTGAGTTTTTTGGCTTTAAAAAGTTTAAGAACTTCCCTTTATATAATGAAAATACAACAAGTAAATATTATTTGTTTTTAAGATGTAGATTAATCATTTAAAAAGTCATTATGTTAAGTATTCTGAGGACTGTACTATTATTTCTTTTCCTTCTCCCTCTAGTGGGCAGAAAATATTCTTAAAATATAGCATGGAAGAATTTATTACTATTGGGTGTATCAGTCTCAGTCTCAGCATTTTTAAAAACTAAAAATGTTAACATTTCAGAATCATTAAAGCAAATGCTTTACTCCTTTCTAGGCATAATAGTGGATCCTTGAATGTTGAAGATGTTCTTACCAGCTTTGACAACACAGGAAATGTTTGTAAGTTATACAGTCACTCTATAGAAATATATTTAGTGTTTTACAAAGTGAATTTATAGTTTTCTTCTCACTAGTATTTATTATACACTAAATGTATGCATATATATGTATATAAGAAACTTTTACTATCTTTAGCTGCAAAATAAGCCTTTTATAAGGTGCACCTACTAAATGCAATACCACAGTTTTTACACTTTGGAGGGGTTTGTGTGTGTGTGTGTGTGAGAGAGAGAGAGAGAGAGAGAAAGAGAGAGAGAAAGAGAATATAGGTCAGAAAGAACACTGGACACTGCAATACTGTGTCTTGTATTTTTGTTTCCATTTTGACCTCAGTTACTTTAATAGTGGGGCTGTTTCTTCTTTCCTTGCTTTGTTTCAGGTGCTTTTTTTATTTTTTTTTTTTAACCATTCCCTGTTTCTTTACTTTCACTACAGAATAAACCCAGAACATATTTTTCTTGATGCTAATATACATTAATACTAGTGTTTTTGTTTGATGAAGTATTACAATATTGTAGAATATATTGCCTTTTCATCTAAGCTTCTGATTAAGTGGTGATAGATTTGTCCACTGAGAAAATCACTTAAATATTTCTTATAATTCTTGTAATTAATTTCATGTGATGAAAGAAATCAGCCAAGAATACCTTTATGTCACTGAGTTAAACAGCATACCATCATAGGCTGTGCACTTTTTATGTTTTTTGTATAGGACATTCCTCTTAAGATAGTGAATTGTTAATGAAATATCACCATTTTAAATGTAAAAATAGTACTCATATTTTTTTTCTCAAAGAAGATTTTGGAATGGTTAGCTATTGTCTGAATTTAGGTAATATCTTTTGCTTAACAATGCAGCTTTATCAAATGCATAGATTTGCATAGAATTATGTTCAGTAATACTCAGACAGCACTTTTGTTGTTATGTCTACATTATGATAAGCTTTTGATTTTATAGAAAAATATTTGTGTATTTTGTCACTAAGGAATCTATAAGTGTCCTTAAATTATCCTAAATACCTAAAATAATGTAGGTTTCTTTTTCATAGATAGCGACAGATGTGCCTTTTAGTTTCTTTCCTTTTTTTTTAAATTTTCCAAACACTAGCTTGAACCAGAATGCCTTTTAGTTTCTCCATGTTGGCATTTAGTGAATTCTTTCCCACAAAGGCATATCTCATATTTTTATTTCTAAGGAAGGACTGGGCAAAGAATACCAATGATGGCTGAGGATACATACTCCTTTAGTTCTGGGATAATGTTAAATATCATTAAGTCAGGCTTACACGTATGTAATTTCAGAAAATGATTCTAGAATGTTAAATGCAGAATTTTTGATTCAGTATTGTAAAAGTCAAGTATTATTCCCAGTTTACTCAGTATGAAATAGGGCCACTAGCTGGCAGCATTATGTAATATAAAAATAATTTCCTAAAGGCATCGATTATTATTTTAGGCTTGAATATAACTGTCTTGTCCTTCTCTGATTTTTTTTTATCAAGTTGTTCCATACCCCGCATTGTTGTGCATTAACAAGTGAAAAGATGGCATATTCAGGGTGTTTTTTCACTATTTTCCGTTTGGTAGAAAGGTTTAGGACTTTGGAATGATACCCACTTGCATTTGACTCCTGGCTCTGATATTCATCTTGAACAATTAGTATCACCTCTATGAACCTCAACTGTTTTCATCTCTTAGGACTGGCTATATTATATAGAAAGTATGTAACATGCTGCATGACCCAGCGTTGATATTCAATTCATGGAAGCTATCTATTAATTATTACTAGTGATAAGTACCTATAAAGGTTCTTTTTTTCTAATAAAGAAGATAATATTATTTAGGATTATTCTGTCTTAAAATATACTACTTTAATTGAACTTACAATGTAGAAAAATTAGATAAAATTAGCAAAATAGCTGTAATGTCTCATCATAAATATGGTCTTAAAAACCTGAATATATTGCTAAGTGATAGAAATGCTGACAAAAATAAGACCTACTAAAATACATTGTTTTGTGTACATTTTATGTTTAGTCTTTTTATTTTAAAAATCTGTATTGATGTTTTACTTAATGATAAATTGGTAAAGTGCTGTTCCAATAAAGTAAATATTGATTATAACTTTTATATAATCTTGGACGTAAAGTGACCGTGAACTGAAAAAGATTTTTCACTTGATGGCTCAAAATTTTGATTTTATTATGCCAATAGTGATATTGAGTTTGTGACTAGAAAACCCAGCAGAGGGCGCCACAATCATAATTCTGTGTCAGCCCAATATAATTAGGATAAATAGCTCAGATAACAACCCTAAGCTTTTACCATGTACACATATAAAGATGTGTCTAAACATTTCTATTTGATTTACTTATAATATATTTTGTATATTGTGTAATTCAAAAATACAAAAAAAAGATTTTTCCTGCTGATTTTTTAGTTCAATTTTTTAAAATATCAGTTTAATGTTTCTATAAATAAATACTTTTGATAGAGAGCAAAAGTTGCATATAAGAATATCAGTTTGTAAATCACCACCATGGTAGTACATTAAAGGATAATTGGAATGAGGAAAAAAGTTTCTAATAGATGAGAGAACCAATATATGGAATTATCTAATTATTTTAGGAATTTGTTTCTAGGTTAATAATGCTTCCTAGTAATAGAAAAAAATAGCTTGATTAAAACATTTTCTAGTCACAAAAACCTGGTTATATATAGATACAGTAAACACGATGTGGTCGTGGTTTAGGCGAACCATTAATTTCAATTTTAAGTTAATTTTGAAAAATCAGGGAATGATTATATTCATTGTAAATTTTCAAAAATGAAAGGAGCAGTCTTACCTTCTGAATTGGTTTATGCTCTAATGGAAAAGCCATGGAAAAAATTTCTTTAATTTTGAATAATAAATGAAACCTCTAGATAGCTTATTTCCTATTAGAAAAGAGAATTTTTTTGTATTTACTTTTCTTGTTTAGAAATTTTGTGATTTTTAAATGTATGAACTGCAAAGTGTTTTATATTATTGAGATAACTTTTCATTGCTTGAATTTCTTCGAATGTTGTAGGAAGAAATTAAGAGGAATCTCATACAAAATCACTTCTGTGTATTGATTTATTGCTGTTTGATATACGACCCCAACCTTCTTTTTATATATTTATATTTACTATGGTAGAAAACAAACCATTTTGAAAGTGCTTACCTTTAACTAGGAGTAGGTATGTATGTTTCATTCTTTGGCTTCTACTGCTTGAGAACCTATTTTCTTCTGAGATATCAAAGCTTCTTGGTCAGGAGGTTGTGTCTACTATTGATTTATTGTGCCTGGAAAGAGATGCTCAAAAGCTACCTAGGGAAAAGTGTAGGATGACATCCTTCACCTCAAATGAGGTACTGGCTGCTTCTGTGTTTCCTTTGATATGTCCCTCAGATACCTTGGGTAACAAGGGACTGCTCTATAAGCATTGCAGCAGATTTCTTGCTTCTGCTTTTTCTTTGGGCAGGGGCTCCTTTCTAGCTAGTCCTCTAACCTCTAGTCAGAGAAGCTGCATCCTGCTGTCTCTTCGAAAATCATTTTCTTTTTCTCCCAAGTCATTTATTTCTGCTACTGGAAGGAATTTTTTAAAATGTAATTCTCCTCAGTGCTTACTTGATCCAAATGCTGATACCATAGTATCTAATATAACTGCTGTTTATAACATCTCATCTCATGCTTGGGTCTGTAATAGGTTCATTTGTACATTTTTAGCAAATCATCCTTTGTTTAGTAGTATGAGCAGATGTATTAGTACTTCATATGATTTAAGCTATGTACAATATAATGTATAATCCTTTAAAGGATAGGATGTCAATAGTTATATCATTGCAATAATATGATTGTGAAGCAGGATTCCTGGCAAATGTTGTAGCTTAAATCTGGGGGATGTATTGGTAAAATTCCTCTACTATTCTTTGAAAAATTTTTCTTTCCTGGTTGAGCTACATGACAGGACCCTGTGGTAGTTGGTATCTCATTATCTCCTGGAGGAATTTGTAGACCCTGTGCCATATATCTTGTACATGTGACAGTAGTGATTTTTTCCCCCCAGTGAATTCTAGGACTGACCAGTATTTTTCTTTTTCTTTTCTTTTTTTTTTGAGATGAGTTTCACTCTCATCACCCAGGCTGGAGTGCAATGGTGTGATCTCGGCTCATTGCAACCTCTGCCTCCCAGGTTCAAGTGATTCTCCTGCCTCAGCCTCCTGATTAGCTGGGATTACAGGCACCTGCCACCATGTCCAGCTAATTTTTGTATTTTTAGTAGAGACGGAGTCTCACCATGTTGGCCAGGCTGGTCTCGAACTTCTCACCTCAGGTGATTTACTCGCCTTGGCTTCCCAAAGTGCTGGGATTACAGGTATGAGCCACTGTGCCTGGCCTGACCAGGATTTTTTTAATGCACACAGCTATAGTCTTTGCTTCCTAGTAGTCTGATAGCAAGATCTGTTTGTCTGTCTGTGATGTATCTAAAACTGATCTCTTTTGGGGTAGTAATCATTTCGAAAGGCTCATTAAAATAAAAGCCAAGCGGCTGGGTGCGGTGGCTCACACCTATAATCCCAGCACTTTGGGAGGCTGAGGTGGGTGGATCACGAGGTCAGGAGTTCAAGACCAGACTGGCCAACATGGCGAAACCCCATCTCTACTAAAAAATACAAAACTTTAGCTGGGCATGGTGGTTCATGCCTGTAATCCCAGCTACTTGGGAGGCTGAGGTAGGAGAAGTACTTGAACTGGGACCAGGGAGGTGGAGGTTGCAGTGAGCTAAGATCGCACCATTGCACTACAGCCTGGGTGATGAGAGTGAAACTCCATCTCAAAAAATAAAATGAAATAAAATAAAAAATAAATAAAAGCCAGGTATGGTGGTATGTACCTGTAGTCCCAGCTACTCAGAAGGCTATGGCAGGATAATTTCTTGAGCCCAAGAATTTGAGGCAAGCATGGGCAATATAGCAAGACCCTTTCTCTTAAAAAAAAAAAAAATCAAATATTTATCTTTCTGATTTTTCTAGGGGAAAAAAATCATGTGTTTTTACTTTTTATTTGTATTTAGGAAACCAAAGGTAATAGTTTCTTGGAAATAGAGTCTAAATTTTTAGTTTTTCTGTTTCATTGTTATTATAAAGTTGAGGTTTAGAATACTGGTGAAATTATCAATGCTTCAAGGATGTCAGCTTAGATTTAAAAGTGTTATTCAAATAAAAATGTCTATGTATGTATAAATACCCATGTAATGCATATGTATGTATATATGTATATGTAGACATATAGTGCATATATGTATATGTGTATACATATGCAGATATATAATGCTTCTATGTAGTATATGTGTATACATATGCATTACATATCTATATATACACATATGCATTGTATATCTATATACTTATGTACAATACACAGTAGTTTGATTTAAAAATGAAAAAATGGGGCTTTTAGGGATCATTGCTCTGTTTTTCAATTAGAGTGGTCATGGAAGGTACATGGTCCTCAAGGACCGAGAAATAGAAATTCCATTTGACCCAGCAATCCCATTACTGGGTATATATCCAAAGGATTATAAATCGTTCTACTATAAGGACACGTACACACGAATGTTCGTTGCAGCACTGTTTACAATAGCAAAGACCTGGAACTAACCCAAATGCCCAGCGATGATAGACTGGACAGGGAAAATGTGGCACATATACACCATGGAATACTATGCAGCCATAAAAAACAATGAGTTTGTGTCCTTTGTAGGGACATGGATGAGCCTGGAAACCATCATTCTCAGCAAACTGACACCAGAACAGAAAATCAAACACCACATGTTCTCACTCATAGGTGGGTGTTGAACAATGAGAACACATGGACACAGGGAAGGGAGCATCACACACCAGGATCTGTCAGGGGGGAAATAGGGGAGGGACAGCAGGGAGTGGGGAGTTGGGGAGAGATAGCATGGGGAGAAATGCCAGATGTAGGTGATGGGGAGGAAGGCAGCAAATCACACTGCCATGTGTGTACCTATGCAACAATCTTGCATGTTCTTTACATGTACCCCAAAACCTAAAATGCAATTAAAAAAAAGAATAAAATAACACTGTAGCACCAAAATAAAAAAAGGTACATGGGATATGAAGTTCAGGTTTTGGCTCTACTGGTTATTAGCTATATGTTTGTAGGCAAGTCTTTGTACAAATCTTAACTCTTTATGTAAAATTGAATAAGAAACAATAACTACTTTATAGTGAGGTGAACATAATATTAGATAATGTGAAAGTAAAAAGTAAACTTTAAGTAATATTTTTATTTTTTATGTTTAGTATTAATATCACCTGCCTCATTCTTGAATTTTTTCAGTATCTTTGTTATGAGAAAATGATACAGGATACAATCTATTTTTGGTGTGTGCCATTTTGTTTTAATATTGTACATTATTTTGTTATGTGAAAACAGTGTAAAGCTTTCAGAAATACACATATAAATCAATGTTTTATAATAAAGTGTTCACAAAGGCCTTAATATATGGGATTTATCATATGATGAAGATGCGATTTCAGTAAGAAAGGAAAGGATGGATTCTTCAATAAATAGTATTGGGATCATTGCCTAGGAATTTAGGAAACTAATAAAGCTGACTCCCTTCTATATACTGTATGCCAAAATAAATTTAGTATGGATTAAGTATTTAATTAAAAATCGTAACACTCTTAGATATTTCGGATGAATAATTTTAATATATTGAAATAAAGAAGGTTCTTCTAAATGTGAGTCAAGCACCATGAATTTAAAGAATAATAGATTGACTAAATTAAGATTTAAAGACCCTTTATTCAAAAAGCAGCATCAAAAAAGTTTAAATGACACACTAACAATGATTATTTATGACATATATTCAGATAAAGATGTATTTTCTTTATTTTATAAAGAGCTCTCACAAATCCATAACAAAAAGACAGACAATCTGAAAACCTGTAAGATAAAGAAAAACATAGCCAAAAAATTAGGAAGAGGTATTTCACACACACAAAAAGCAATGTTCTACAAGTACATCAAAGGGTTATTTTACTAGTAATTGAGGGAATAAATTTTAAAAGTGAGATATAATTTTTTCAGGTTGGCAAAGATGAAAGAAGTTTAGCAATAATAAATTGCAGGGACTGGGCATTCTCATACACTGTTGGTGGGGGTAAACAAATTCTACTTTTCCAGAGGCAGTCTGATTGTAACTTTCATAATTTTAAACATCCGTATCTTTCAACTAATAATTCTGAAAAAAAAAAAAAAAAGTGAAACCAGGACAGGTGCAGTGGCTCACACTTGTAATCCCAGCACTTTGGGAAGCCAACATAGTGAAACCCCAGTCTCTGCTAAAAATGCAAAAATTAGCCGGGCTTGGTGGCAGGCATCTGTGATTCTAGCTACTAGGGAGGCTGAGGCAGGAGACTCGCTTGAACTCGGGAGGCGAAGGTTGCAGTGAGCTGAGATCATGCCATTGCACTCCAGCCTGGGCAACAGAGCAAGACTGTCTCAAAAAAAAAAAAGAAAAAGAAAAAAACCACAGCAAAACCCTGTCTACTAAAAATTACAAAAATTAGCTGGGCGTGATGGTGGGCGCCTGTAATCCCAGCCACTGGGAGGCTGAGGCAGGGAGAATCGCTTGAACCCAGGAGGCAGAGGTTGCAGTGAGGCAAGATAGCGTCACTGCCCTCCAGCACCACTGCCCTACAGCCTGGGCAACAGAGCAATACTCCATCTAAAAAAAAAATTATGCAAAGCTATATGTAAAGGGATTCATTGCAGCACAATGAATAACTGGAAAAAAATGTAAATATTTAATTTTAGGTTACTAACTAATTATGGATAATCTGTGCAACATATTACTATGTAACTGTTCAAGATCTCCAAAACATTTACACCTGTTAAGTGTGTGTGTAGGTGTGTATATGCAGAGAACGGTGTTTCAGTGCTTATTATTTTGTTGAGGTATTGGAGTTATGGGTGATTTTTCTTTCTTCTTTATACTTTTCTGTATTCTTTGAATTTTTATGTCATGTATTTCTTTTATGTATGTACACATGTACGTTTGTATACATTTTAGAGAGGGAGGTCTCGCTGTGTGGCCCAGGCTGGACTCAAACTTCTAGGCTCAAGTGATCTTTCTGCTTCAGCCTCCCAAGTAGGTGGGACTACACGTGCATGTCATCATGACCAATTGACAAGTATTCCTTTTATAACTGGAAAAAATAATGCTATTTTCATTTGAAAAACTCCTCTTTAACTTCCAAACTGAGTATTGTTGTTATTATTATTATTATTTAACTGAAAACTATGATAAAATCTCAAATCGCTTAGGACAGCATTGTGAAAAAAAATGAGCAATCCATTTTACCAGTGAAAAGGTATACAATATTGGCCGGGCACGGTGGCTCACGTCTGTAATCCCAGCACTTTGGGAGGCTGAGGCAGGTGGATCACGAGGTCAGGAGACTGAGACCATCCTGGCCAACGTGGTGAAACCCCGTCCCTACTAAAAATACAAAAATTAACTGGGTGTGGTGGTGTGCACCTGTAATCCCAGCTACTTGGGAAGCTGAGGCAGGATAATCTCTTGAACCCAGGAGGTCGAGGTTGCAGTGAGCCAAGATCACGCCTCTGCACTCTGGCCTGGCAACAGAGTGAGACTCCATCTCAAAAAAAAAAAAAGAAAAAAAGAAAAAGTATACAATATTTTGTTTTAAAATAATACTTTTCTTGGAGCTCACAGCATATTAGATGTTAATGTATTAGTCTCCCATTATACACATGAGATAAGGAATCAGAGATCAGATCATTTTAGCCCTGTGTTAGGCTGGGGAAGAACAAAGAGGTAAAAGTCAGTCAGTGGCAGAATATTGAGCTTTGGGCATGGAAAATTGTAAGTTGTGTTAGAAAATAAATATATAAGACAATGAACACATTATGTGGTTAGAACACATGGGTAATGATCAGCAGCCCTGAGATGATAGGGGACTGAAAGCTGCTGGAGCACTGGTGGTATGCAGCATGGGCACTGGATGCTTAGCCCCTCGTTAGCATCATAATGTACATGTAGTCTTTGATTCTTAGTCTGTGTTAGACAGAATTTCTGGAGGTTGGCTTTGGTTTCTAGAAGGTAGTTTCTCTAGTCATGTTCTCCAGCTGTCTGACTTCTTAGCTCCACAGTTATCAGGACAGTTTTTTCTTTTGGCTCAAAATTGGGTGAGCATGCCCCTAGTTTACCAAAGAAGGAACAAGTTGTCTCTTTTTAATGTATTTTAAAAATTTCTATTTGAACTTTGGGAGGCTGAGGCGGGTGGATAACAAGGTCAAGAGATCGAGACCATCCTGGCCAACATGGTGAAACCCCCGTACTAAAAATACAAAAAAAAATTAGCTGGGCGTGGTGGCATGTGCCTGTAGTCTCAGCTACTCGGGAGGCTGATGCAGGAGAATTGCTTGAACCCGGAGGCAGAGGTTGCAGTGAGCCGAGGTTGCGCCACTGCACTCCAGCCTGGCGCCTGGTGACAGAGTGAGACTGTCTCAAAAAAAAAAAAAAAAAAAAAAAAAATTTCTGTTTGAAATAAGAAACCAGAGTTGGAATGGTTCTTTGATAATAGAACTTGGTACTATTGTGGGAACTGACTGAAATAAGCCCTATAATCCTTTGTAGATTCATATACCTTAATCAGTGCAATAATATCAAAAAGTAGCTCATGTCTTTGTCGTAAACCTGCTAGTTTCTCCCTCCTTTAAATATCTAAAGGGATGTTTTTAATTTAGATA
Organism: Plecturocebus donacophilus; assembly: GCA_004027715.1. Taxonomy (NCBI): domain Eukaryota; kingdom Metazoa; phylum Chordata; class Mammalia; order Primates; family Pitheciidae; genus Plecturocebus; species Plecturocebus donacophilus. The sequence goes on from PVKP010016970.1 coordinate 17,264, forward strand.
CTTCCAACTTTTAGCACAAGATATGCCAAGAAAGTTTTTTTTTTTTTTTTTTTTTTTTTAACTCCCTGAGCAAATACTGAGTAGTTTTCCTTTGTCTGTCTTTTAAATAGCTACCATTATTTTTGCATCCTTTACAGCATTTGTCAGGAACTTTGTAAGTACAGCCCCGTTTAATAATCTTAGCGACTTTACAAGGCATGAGGAAACTGATATCCAGAACAAGGTAATTTGCTTAAAGATTTAGTAGGTGATGGCACAGGAATTTGTAACTATTCTACTTTGTTTCCTAAAGGCTACATTTCTCCAAAATGGCGGGAAATGAATTTTAAAAGTTTGTGATGAGAATTGAAACTAAAAGTGGTAACTTGAGGGCTAGAAAATAACTTTGGCAAATGGAATTCTGTGCAGCAGATTGTGTCTCAGAGGAGACTGATTAAAGGTCAAGGCAAAATGGGCTCTCCAGGGTTTCTGCAAGGTAGTTGACAATCTAATGGAGTGGGGATTTGGAGAGCGAGGATAGGGGACAAAGAATGCATTTTCTTTTAATAGTCTTAAACCAAATGTGGGTTTTGTTTTACCTCAGTTAGTTAGTTTGTTTCTTTCTTTTTCTTTCTTCCTTTTTTTTTGAAGTGCTGATTTTTGTGACATCAAAATAACGTTATGTTTTAACATAACCCCTTCTCTAAGGTACTTCTCAAGCTTATGGCTATATATTTTAAAAGTGCATACATAAACATAATTCACACAAAGAGCTCATCTAAAAGGATATTCTTGATTTTAATGAAGTTGTTTGGATTGTGGATAGCCTTTCCACAGAGAATCGTTGTATTTTGGACATTTATATGAGCTGTATATATTGCACTACTCTTGTCAATGCTTGGTAAGAACAAAATATTTGATGATTGAATGAACTTAGTGTTTGTGTGTAAATAACTCATGTTAAAAAAAAATCCTCCTCTCAGAACTTTTACTCCCCACTCTCAGCCCTGAGTCTGAATATTTTCATTATATTTTGGGAGGTGGGGACAGTCTATGGGAAGGAATAAGGAAAAGTTTCCAATCATTCTCTGTGTATGAGATTGAAAAGGTGCATGTTTTATGTAATTATAGATACACCACATGCTCACAATCTGCTTGTCCTAGTATGCTGGGTCAGGTGGAATCTTTGCTGCAGATGGTAGATTCATAGTTTGTCTTAAACCTTTGCCCTTCCAGAGTATTGAGGATCAGACTTCTGTGTTATTGCCATTTTCCAGGAGTCCCTGACAACTAGCATCACTTAATTTCTGATTGACTTTCCACAAAAAAAGTATTGTTTTTAATTGAGTGATAGTCAAACACAGACAAATAATATTTTGGTTAACCCTGGACTTTGTTTTTATTTTAATATTTGGCTACTTAAGCAGAATTTAATGGGGATTGATTGGACTGACATTAGATACAAATAAGAAATGATATGTATTGGATGAAAACCACTAGTTCTCCTCTGCTTGTGCCTATCCTCTGGATTTCTTTAAAAGAGAAATTAGAATAACAAGAAATTTGTTGTGGGAGGGGGCATTGATTCTTATTGCCCTCTTTGATGTTTCTCTTATTTCCCACAGATTTGTTACCATTTCCCTTTTTCCCTCTCATCTACTGCCATCTCACATTGCTGCTGGTTCTATACCTAAATGTAAAACAATCAAGAAAAAAAAAAAACTAAGAAAACAATTCTAACTCTTGTATCCATGGTAAGAGAACTCTTGTCTTTCATTTTACTCCCTTTCCTTCTGATTTTACCGTGACAGAACTGAGGAATAAGGCTGTCAAGGCAGGATTTTTCTTGCAGACAGTGAGCCTGGGGTAGGTAGAATGGAGGGAGAAGAGACAGAAACAGACTAGGTTCTTTTAGTTAGGTTGACTGTACAGCCTTGTTTGCCTGGTGTGGTCAGTTGCTCTTAGCATAATTATTAACAATACCTACTTTCATTTCCAAAAATGCCCTGATTTGGATGATAAATTATATGTGTATGTTTAGAAGACAAGGAAAGAGAAAGATTAGAAGCTTATTGATATTCATTTATACCTCTTTATCCAGGCATGGTACTGTTCATGAAGCCTGACCCAAGTGGTAATCAGTAAGTATGCATTGATTCATTTGAATCCCAAGTCACACCCAAACAAGTCTGTTCATTCTACACAAGTGTATTTATATTTGATATATAAATATTATTCTGTATAACAGAGAGGTAAATCTAAGCTTCAATTTTGGAGGACATATACCACAGTCCCTATAAACTAATAGAATCTGACTTCAGAACACATGTTATGTAATGCAGTATTTTTTTAAAAATTACTACCAGGATTTAAAAATCAGAAATATTCACATAAAAACATAGATTTTCAGTTTCTTTTAGAGAAAAAAAAAAGATCTAGTGGCCTGAGTCTGATCTCACATGGAATGATGATCTGGAATGCGCTGGGTCTTTATATTGCCTTGGCACTCACCACTTTAACCACAGACATTCAAATTTGCAATTCCTGATGCATGTTGTATATTTGGAAGCATTTAAGATATTAAACTTTGTATATTTAGTTATCTACTTAAGATGAGCCAATTCTTGTTAGTCATTTTGTTTATCAAAGCTATTTAAATGAAATACTTATAAATTCTTTTGGTGATAAGCCTTTTTAAAAAATTCAACAGATTAATCGTTAATTTTTGGGAAATATTTTTTCCCATATCATCCATGAATGGCAACAGCTAATAACAAATATTTATATTATTTTATTTAATAAAAAATAAGCCAATACTATTTTGAATATTTTTCAACAGCCAGTATCTTTGGGAAAGCATATTTTTGAAACATACTCATTTGAGTTAAAATTGTGAAATGCATTTAAAAATTGAAATTGAAAACTAATGAAGAACTCCTGGAAAATTTTTGAATATTTGTGAGTATATATATGTGTGTGTGTGCATGTATACTTATATGTGTCCATATATATGTGTGTATGTAGAATACATAGTTAACTTGATCTTCATTTGGTTCTTGTTTATAGATTGGAAAAGAAAGAGCAATCTCATCAAGTGTTTATTAAGTTCCTATTATGAGCTGTCCTGCATTTTCAATTCTCAGATGATCTATCAACTTTGAACAACAAAGAAATAAAACATTCTTTCTACACATGTTGAAGAAACTACTGCATGTTAAATTTTGATAAATATCTCAGTATCTGATGCATCCAGGTACTTGGATGATTTCTGTGAACTGTATCTTAAATCTCACCAGCAAACATGTTTTAAAGATAATGTTTGTGGGTGGCTCACACCTGTAATACCAGCACTTTGGGAGGCTGAGGCCGGTGGATCACCTGATGTCAGGAGTTTAAGACCAGCCTGGCCAACATGGTTAAACTCCATCTTTACTAAAAATATAAAAATTAGCCAGGCATGGTGGAGGGCGCCTGTAGTCTCAGCTACTCAGGGGGCTGAGGCAGGAGAATCTCTTTAACCCGGGAGATAGAGGTTGCAATGAGCTTAGATTGTGTCACTGCACTCCAGCCTGGGAGACAGAGAGAGACTCCATCTCAAAAAAAAAAAAAATTAAAATAGCTACATTGCTTCACCAATGAAGAATTTACCCTGCTAACAGTTTTTACAATTTTGGTGAGAAAATGGCTTGACTACATTAAATATTAATTTAATGGCATGAACATATTGTCTCAGGACATGATTTTATTTGTACATTTGTAAGGTTTAATATGTTTTCAGTTAAAATTATACGTAGATCCATTTCTTGTTCTTGGAGTCTTTCGAAGCTGCCTGACCTCTTTCAGATTGACCTGTACACCTGCATCAAACATCTTGACATCTTCCTTGACTATCATCTTGAGGATTCATTTAATTTCTTTTGTTTTGAATCTCAAAACATCATCTTGACATCTTGACATCCTTGACTATCATCTTCAGGATTCATTTAATTTCTTTTGTTTTGAATCTCATTCTAAATCCCATGGCTTCCTTTTTGTTTACTCTGTTGTTTTGGAGGATTATAAACTCCAATAGCTTCCTGAGAAAGTAAGGAGAAGTAATTTTTTGAGATCTTTTGGTACGTTGGTTGGATATAAATTGATAGTCATTTAAATATTCAATAATTGATAGTCATTTAAATATTGAAAGTCATTTAAAAAGTAATTCAAAAAAATTTCTTAATTGCATTTCTTGCTTTTTTTGGTAGATACTACTGAAAGGTTTTTGATCTTTGGAATAAGAGATGAGATTCAAGATCTAATTGTTTTGTAAGTAGATTTTGTACAAATTCTTCTGTGTTTAGTCCATCCTTTATCCCCATTTACAGAGATATAAATCTGGTTGCTTCTTAGCTTCTCACCATTTCTGATTTAAGATTTAGCTTTTTGCTGCTTTTGTGCCTTTATGAATCTTCATTTTGTTTTTAAATGTACTTTTATTTTAGGTGGGGTATCAGGAAGCAGGGAAAACTAACATGTAGATTCACTCTAACATCTTTAGCTACCATCTTTAACACATGCATTCATGTACATTAATTTCACATAAATTCTATAAACACTTAAAAATAAAGTAATAACATTTTTAATACTTCATTTAATTAGACTACCTATGGTTCTTGTCAAATCTGCACTAGAACAGCATTTGCAATTTACATGTATTGAGATAAATCACCAAGGCTTTGCATACATTTTAGAAATTCTGTCTTCCCTCATTTCTGAATTCTTCAGCTTCAAGATTCAACTCAGTTGTCACCTATAAAGCTTTTCCTGACTCTCCTAAGCTACAGTTTGTTGGTTTTTTTCTATGTTTACCTGTAGGCTTTTAAATTTATTATGATTAAAACATATCATATTGTGTTGTAACTGTCTAAATCACTTAAGACCTTAAGCTCCCAGAAGGCAGGAGTGAGTGATGCTTTGTTTGTACAGTTCCTGGCATATGATGAATACTCAATATATGCTTTGTAGATTAGTGAACTTATTATTATTATTTTTTTGAGACAGAGCTTCACTCTTGTTGCCCAGGCTAGAGTGCAGTGGAGTGATCTCAGCTCACCACAACTGCTGCCTCCCAGGTTCAAGCGATTCTCCCTCAGCCTCCCAAGTAGCTGGGATTACAGGCATGTGCCACCACACCTGGCTATTTTTTTGTATTTTTGTATTTTTAATAGAGATGTGGTTTTTCCATGTTGGACAAGCTGGTCTTGAACTCCCAACCTCAGGTGATCTGCCCGCCTTGGCCTCCCAAAGTGCTGGGATTACAGGTGTGAGCCACCACGCCCAGCTAACTTACTATTTAAAAAAGGAAACCACACTTTAAATAAACTAAGATATGATTATAAATATTCACTATACAAAATAATTTACAATGCATTTAAAATATTCACTATGCAAAATAATTTACAATGCATTTAAAATTTCATTACATGACTTTTTCTCCCTCCAGGAACACGTTCATATTAGTGTCACTTTTGCATATGTGTGTACATATGTATGCATTTTGCATTGTTCTTCTTTAGTAGGGATGTTACTCATCTTTTAAAAGATATAAATGCTATTTTGTTACTTATTGGTGATATTTTCCCCTCCAAATATCTTTTGCTGGAAGAACACTAAGTTGCTATTCATCAGTTTTCTGATCAATGCAATATATTTTAAGCAACTAGTTCAAAAATACATTCAAATAGCATGCCCTGTTCCTTATGAATTGCTATTTCTTTACTTAAATTTCCCACCCAGACCACCAGCAATCCCTTAAGTACTTTTCCTACCAGCTAATGCTAGCTTTTAAAAATCTACTTAATGTTTCTCTTTTCTTTCTCTTTGTTGCCTCTATCACTTAATATACCTGTGTGCCTGCCTGATATTGTTCCTTCTCAAGGTCTTTTTATGCTTTTAGGATGTCTTTCCTAGTTTCTTTTTCTACTGTCTTAGATGCTTTGATTCTGCTTTTTCTCCATTGAAAAGAGCTTAGTAGAAAGAGGAAGTGAATATTGAGGGTGTCTTTTTTTTTTTTAAAGTCGTTATGTATAATATTAAATATTATAAATGCTGGTGGTTACTATACAACTATTGCTCCAAAAAGGATTTTGATAAACTTTTAGAGTCTTTCATGGAGACAGAAATATTAAAACAAGATGTGTTTAAATTTCTTAGACAAGGAGAAAAGGGAGCATTGACATTTGGCAATTGTAAAAATTGAATAATGGATAAATGGGAGTTCATTATTTTCTATTCTCTGTTTTTTGTGTTTATTAAAATCTTTCTAAATACAAGGTGTAAAGGAAGGTTAAGTATCATTTTTCATTTCTTTTGACCCTAGTAATCCCACTTTTGGGAATTAGTCTTCTGGCACATAAAGGCATATGAGCAAGGATGTTAAATATAACACTGTTTGGATAGCTAAGAAAAATAACTTGAAAACATTCTGACAGCAGTACTTCCATTACTAATGGAATTGTTGGGTAAATTATGGTGTATCCATAAAATGGATTACTATATAACAATCAAAAAGAATGGATTAAGTTGTATGCTATATTCTGGAGGGATGTCCAAGATGTTTTAGGTAAATTGAGTGATGCATAAAATGTAATTTCATTTTAATAAAAAGAAACTATGAATATGTAAAAGCTGTGAAGGCATATATACCAATGTATCAATGTTAGTTATTTAGGAAAATGGAACTTGAAGGCATGGGGTAGAGGAAAAATTAACTTTATTAATGTTTGTACTTGTTTCAAGTATGTGTTACTTTTGGGGAAAATGTAATGGAGATTTGAAAACAATGTAAAAATAAAATATTTTAAAAATGAATGTCAGCTCATCCAAGATAATAATAACTCATTCTTAAAGTTGTAAAGAGACACAGAAAGTGATATGCATAGGAAACCAAATGATGAATTAGATCATAATTTGCTTTTGGAAGGAAACATAAATGGATTGATAGCTCATGCCTGTGAAATACATATTGAACTCTGATTCTGTTCCCAAACTTCTAACAGAAATTGCTGGGTAATAATTAGAAAGAAGACTTTGGCCTTTTATATATTAATTCAGTATTCTCCTAAAATTTGTGCCTAAACTTTAAGCCTTTTTGTTATGGTAAATGAACCAGTCAATTTCATAGTTGAAAAGATGCCCCATTTTCAACAGACCATATTTAACTTGGAACCAGAGGTATCTAGTTACATCAGTTAGGGTTCTTTGGTTGTGTGCAACAGAAACTGACTCTGGCTAACTTAGACAAAAAGAAATGTAACTTAGATAAAAAGAATTGCAGTAGGCCATGATGGTGCCACTGTGTTCCATCCTGGGAAACAGATTCTAAGCAGGTAATAGAATTCATGTTTCACCTGACAGTTGGGCATTTCATTTTGTGTTTTAGTATGCCTTGAATTATATTCTCTGCTTTTAATTAGAGCATTGTTTCAAAAGTTCCTAAGTGCCTTTGTCATTTTGCCTTGTCTTAAAAAAAATTACCATTTTTTAAAAAGAGAAAATTATGTGGCATCTGTGTTTAAATTGTGCCATATAGGGTAAATGATGAGTTTGGAGTTATAATAAGTTTATTATAAGAGATGTTCCTGTTCAGATACAAAAATTAGCTGGGCATGGTGGCATGCATCTGTAGTCCCAGCTACTTGGGAGGCTGAGGCAGGAGAATCGCATGAACCTGGGAGGCGGAGGTTGCAGTGAGCCAAGGTCACACCACTGTACTCCAGCCTGGTGACAGAGCAAGACTCCATCTCAAAAACAAATTAATTAATTAATTAATTAAAGAGGCCAGGTGCGGTGGCTCACACCTATAATTCCAGCACTTTGGGAGGCCAGGGTGGGCAGATTACCTGAGGTCAGGAGTTTGAGACCAGCCTGACCAACATAGTGAAACCCCATCTCTACTAAAAATACAAAAATTAGCTGGACCTAGTGTGCATGCCTGTAATCCCAGCTACTAGGGAGGCTGAGGCAGGAGAATGGCTTGAACCTGGGAGACAGAGGTTGCAGTGAGCTGAGATCATGCCACCGCACTCCAACCTGACCAATAGAGTGAGACTCCATCTCAAAATACATACACATACATAAATACATACACATACATAAATACATACATACATGTAACAAACTAATGGTATTATTTATTCTGTACAGTTCTCTGGGGGCTGATTACAAGTGCTAAAGTGCAGTATAGTCTCTGTTGTTTTTCACTTGAGTGATCCTATACATTAAAGTCTTAGTGTACATTGCTTCTCTGCTTGATTTCTCCTAATCTCAAAATGTAAGGTCAAATGAAAGAGACAGGTAGATGTTTAAAGAAGCGCATTTTGATCTAAATATAACCATCATGTACTATTAGTAAAGAAATTAAGAGGCCAGGTGTGGTGGCTCACACTCCTGTAATCCCAGCACTTTGGGAGGCTGAGGCAGGAGGATCACGAGGTCAGGAGTTTGAGACCAGCCTGGTCAAAATAGTGAAACCCCATCTCTACTAAAAAATACAAAAATTAGCCAGGCGTGATGGTGCATGCCTGTAATCCTAGCTACTGGGAGAGGCTAAGGCAGGAGTATTGCTTGAACTCAGGAGGTGGAGGTTGCAGTGAGCTGAGATTGCACCACTGCACTCCAGCCTGGGTGACAGAGCAAGACTCCGTCTCAAAAAAAAAAAAAAATTAAAAAATGGATCCGTGGGAAATATATACATTTGTTGAGCTGAAAATTATAACACCTGGCTCATATCTACTGTGCTATTCACTTAGAAAGCAGGTAAAAGGAAGATGATGGTTTAAAGGAGTTATAGTTAGAAATCTAGAACTACTACAGTGTTCCAGAAGACTTGATTTAATACTTGGTCATGAGTTGTACAATTAATAAATTTTAGACCTCATGAAATATATTTCCATGCCTGATTTATCCTTGATTGAGAACTCAATACAGGATTCGTAGTAATATTTTAGTTTCTATGCAGGATTTAGTAGCCAGGTTCAGGGTGGCTTTGTATTGGTATGCCAATTGGTAGGCCTTTTAACTATATTTTGGCAGAATAACTTGAATGATACCTTCTCCCAGCCCTATCCCACATCCCCATATCTCTGGCAACTTTTAGAGTAGTTAGCCAGAGGTGACTGTTTGTAGGGAAACATAATGCCTATTTTCTGGTTGTTCCAAAGGAAAGAAAATATTATCTCCATGTATTATTTATTGGAACGTAGCACATTGCCCCAAATTTAGCAGCTTAAAACAAATATTTATTACCTAATAAAGTTCCAGAGGATCAGGAATTTGGATTCTGGCCCAGGATGTCTTACTAGGTTGCAGTTAAACTGTCAGCTGAGGCTGCAGTTAGTCAGCTCAGTGCTTGACTGGGACTGGAAAATCTTTCCAGGCTCACTTGCATGGTTGGCAGGCCTCAGTTTCTTGCTGTTGGTCAGATGCTTCAGTTTTTCACCCTGTGGGCCTTTCCATGAGGCTCACAATATGGCAGCTTCCACTAGAGTGAAAGATCAGAGAGACAGTGTGGACACCCAAGATGAGAGTCATAGTCTTTTATAACCTAATTGCAGAAGTAACATACCATCACTGCAGCCATTAGCTGATCATACAGAGCAACCCTAATCCCCTGAGAGACAGGACTACACAGGGTGTAAATATGAGGATGCAAAGATCATTGGAGATGATCTTGGAGGCTGGCCACCAAACTCCTCGTGTTGGATATCATCATTCGTAGTTCTCTAGCTAGCAATCTGTAAGTCTCCAAAGCCAAATTTGAACTGTCTAGCATTTAGATTAATACAGCTAGAGGAGGTAAGTTTGAATTTTTAAAAATCCTGGGAATTATTCTTATTAGATATCACTTGGTGTTAGGCCTGGTATCTACAACAGAGTTACTGAAAGATTTCATCAAGTAGGTAGGAGATATTTAGGAAGAGTACTTCAAGAAAATGACTTGTTTTTAAATTTTGCTTCTTTATAAGCCTCAAGTTTAATTCACTACAGAGGATAATTTTGTTTGTTTTGCAAGGCAGCCAGACTAGAGGTTAAATGTTTTTTTTTTGACAGTATGTGGTTACAAATCAATCTTGCCAGTCCTATGTTAATTAGTTATTTCCACTATCTCTAGACTCTGGTGATAGTGATACAAATTAAGATAATCACATGAATAAATGAGTGGCAATAATTTCTTTGAGTCTTTTTCTTTGGCCTTTTAAGTTGGTCACTTTGCATTACTTGTATAAATTTCTAATGTAAACAGAAAGAGCAAATTTTGTGTGTGTGTGTGTGTGTGTGTGTATGCACGTGACTGAAATGTATAATGAAATCACAGTTTAGAGAAGGAATTATACGTTTAAAGTCTTCAATTTTATGAAAACAACGATTCCACATTTCTTCAAGTGGCTGCCATAGAATGGAAATTGAAATCCCTGGGTGGGAAGTGTGCTAGAAATCATAGTATTCCTTTTCAAAGTATTTTGCATCCCCTTATACATATATTCAGTACTTCATTTCTAACCCCTACACACTAAATCATGCTGTGATTCATAATACTCTGTTATGTTTTAAATTCAAATATTGTTTTTAAAGGGAAATTGCTACTAATGTTGGCTAAGCTGCACATAATAGTTTAGTAAATGGTTGTAGGTTTGATTCTTCACATGTCAATCTAAATGTGAACTAATATTCAAAATCCTTTTAAGACGTTGAATAATTGTTTCAGTTAACTAAACGCTTCATCAAATAATATCAATTTATGAAGTATAGTTGAGTTTAGGGCATTTATTATTTAAAGAAAAAAGTGATAGGTACATATCCACATAACAATGTTAATAGGTATCTTTTGAGTGCTCATGTATTTGAAGAAAAAGGGATTTTAGTATCTTAACAGGACAAGTAAAGTATAGGTCATTGAAAAAAATTTTAAAGTAATGTATGATTTAGTTTAATTTGTTATAATATAAGCTTTATTGAGATATAATTTACAGAAATAAAATGTACTAATTTTGATGTATATTCTGATGAATTTTGAGAGGTGTTTTTTTTTTTTTTTTGAGATGAAGTCTTGCTCTGTAACCCAGGCTGGAGTGCAGTGGTGTGATACTGGCTCACTGCAACCTCTGCCTCCCGGGTCCTGGTTCAGGCAATTCTCCCACCTCAGCCTCCCAAGTAGCTGGGATTACAGGCACGAGCCATCATGCCTAATTAATTTTTGTATTTTTTAGTAGGGACAGGGTTTCACCATGTTGGCCAGTCTGCTCTTGAACTCCTGACCTCGTGATCCACCCGCCTCGGCCTCCCAAAATGCTGGGATTACAGGCGTGAGCCACCGCGCCCAGCCTTTGAGAGTTTTATATACTCATGTAAGCTATGGAACATTTCTATCATCCAGAATGTTTTTTTTCTGTTCTTTTCCAGTCAATTCCTATTTTTCAGGTAACCACTGATCCAGCCTCTGTCACTATCGATTAGATTGGACTCTTTTAGTGTTTCATATAAATGCATTCTTATATGTTCTTTTTTTTTTTTCCCTAGCATTTTTCACTTAGCATGATTTATTTTGATGTTTTTTATTCTTTTTGAGATAGAGTCTCAATCTGTTGCACAGACTGGAGTGCAATGGCACGATCTTCGCTCACTGCAACCTCCTCCTTCTTGGTTCAAGCAGTTCTCCCTGTCTTAGCCTCCCAAGTAGCTGGGATTACAGGCACCCACCCCCACACATGGCTAATTTTTGTATTTTTAGTAGAGACAGGGTTTCACCATATTGGCCAGGCTGGTCTCAAACTCCTAACCTCGGATGATCCACCTACCTCAGCCTCCGAAAGTGCTGGGATTACAGGCGTGAGCCACTGTGCTCCGCCAGCATGATGTTTTTGATATTCATCCATGTTGTTGTGTGTATCTGTTGTTCATTTCTTTATTCTTTTCACTTTTTTAAGAGACAGGATCTCCCTTGTTCCCCAGGCTGGAGTGTAGTGACATGATCATGGCTCACTGTAACCTCAAAATCCTGGGCTTAAGTGATTCTCCTGCCTTAGCCTCTTGGGTTGCTGGGATTACACACATGTACCACATGTACCCCCATGCCTGGTTTCCTTTCCTTTTTATTTCCGAGTAGTATTGCATTGTATAAATATGCCCACAATTCATTTATGTGTGCATCTATCGATGGACATTTGGGTTGTTTCCAGTTTTTGACTGTTTTGCATAAAACTACTGTGAACATTCATATAAAAGTTTTTTTTTTGTGTGTGTGTAGACATGGTTTTTCTTTCTCTTGGGTAAATACCTAGGAGTCTAATTACTAGACTGTATAAGTGTACATTTAACTTTGTAAGATACTACCAAACTGTTTTCCCAAATGGTTGTACTATTTACATTGCCACTACTAATGTATGAGAATTCCCATTGCCTCACATTTTTTTGATGCTTTGTACTGTCAATTATCTTTTTAGCCATTCTGCTAGGTGTGTAGTTTATCTCATTGTGGTTCTATGCATATTCCTATGATGATGATGTTGAATAATAACTTTTAATGTGCTTATTGGCCATTCACAGATTGACATACACATCTGTGAAGTATATGTCAAATCTTTTGCTCATTTTAAAAATTGGATTGTTTGTCTTTTTAATAATGGGTTGTAGGCCAGGCACAGTGACTCATGCCAGTAATCCCAGCACTTTGGGAGGCCGAGGTGGGTGGATCATTTGAAGTCAGGAGTTCGAGACCAGCCTGGCCAACATGGCAAAACCCTGTCTCTACTAAAAATACAAATATTAGTTGGGTGTGATGGCACGTGCCTGAAATCCCAGCTACCCGGGAGGCTGAGGCAGGAGAATCGCTTGAACCTGGGCAGAGGTTGGTTGCAGTGAGCCAAGATAGCGCCATCACATTCCAGCCTGGGCGACGAGCAAAACTCTGTCTCAACAACAACAAAAAAAGAGTTGTAGGAGCTCATTATATTCTCTGAATGGAAGTCCTTTGTCAGGCATGTACTAAGAGTATTTCCTCTAAGCTGATTAGCTGGCCTTTTCAATTTCTTAATAGTGTCTTTCAAAGAGCTGAAGGTTTAAATTTTGATAAAGCCCAATTTATTAACATATTTTCTATGCTTCATACTTTGTGTATCCTGTCTGAAAAATCTTTGCCTACCCTAAGGTTATGGAATTTTTGTTATGTTTTTTTCTAGAAGTTTTATAGTTCTGGCTTTTACATTTTTGGTCTATGGTCCATTTTGAGTTAATATATAACATAGCATGAGGTAGAAATTAAAGTTCTTTTTTTTTTCACCTGGATACTTGGTTGTTCTGGTACCATTTATTGAAAACACTGCCATTTCTCCATTAACTTAGTGTTGCATCCTTTTTGAAAATTATTTACCCAAATATGTATTGATCTTTTCTAGAGTCTGTATTCTGTTTCACTGATCCATCTTTTATGCCAACAGCACTACATGGTCATGATTATTATAGCTTTATAGTGAGTCTGGAAACGGGATAATGTAAGTCCTCTGAATTTGTTTTTGTTTTTTAAAATTGTTTTGGCCATTCTAGGTTGTTGCATTTCCAGACAAATTTTAGGCTAAGCTTATTATCAATTTCTACTAAGAAGTCTACTACAGTTTTGACTGGAAAACACTAAATTCATAGGTGAATTTGGGGAGAATTGACATTTTAACAATATTTGGTCATCTAATCCATAAACATTATATGATTCTCTCTTTATGTAGGTATTCCTTAATTTCTCTTAGTAAAGTTTTGTATTTTTCATTTTACAGGTTGTTGCACGTATTTTGCTAAATTTATTCCTAAATGCTGCATTTTAAAAATAATATTTTAAATCTTTTAAACATTTCAGTTTTCTGGTGTTTGTTGCTAGAATTCAGTTATCAAAACAAGAAAATGTATTTCAAGCTCTATTATTAGAAAAAGCCCTCTTAAATTATGTGCTATTTATGAGATCTGAAGAAGCAGGAAAACGAAAACTACTTTTCCAGATTCTGTTGCAGCTAAGGTGCTAAATATGAATTAGGTTATACCACTTAGATGCACTTAGATGAGATTTGAAATGTGGACATAAGATGATGTCTTGGCCAGCTGTTTCTACTGGAAAGCACAGTGACGGATATGTTGAATGTACAAAAGCTTTCCAGTGTTTGGTCATTAGCTTCATGAGTGATAGTTGAAGGTATGATGGCAGCTTCTTGATCCCCAAATCTCAGGTTTGTATTCTTGAACTCAGCATTTCTAGTGGTAGCCTCCTATTCACCCATCTGGAAGAGGGAAGAAGGGAGCAATGAGCCAAAGGATGTTGGCAGCTTCTAGAAGCGTGTAACGGCAAGGAAATAGTTCTCCTCTAGTCCTCCAGAACAGATAGCAATTTGCATACATCTTGATTTTAGCCCACTCTTGTTGTTAAAAGACAGTCTCGCTCTGTCACCCAGCCTGGAGTGTGGTGGCGCAATCATCACTGTAACCCTGAACTTCTGGACTCAAGTAATCTTTCTGCCTCAGCCTCCCAATTAACAAGGGCACAGGTGCCTGCTAAAAATGTTATTTTTCCAGGAGGCAGAGGCTGAGGGTAGGAGGATCGCTTGAGCACAAGAATTCAAAGCTCTTATGCACTATGGTCACACGTGTTAATGCGGCACTCTAGCCTGGGCAACATGGTGAGACCACACCTCTTTAAAAACATTTTTTTTTCTTCTGTGGTTGGTAATAACTTTTTAAAGTGCAGAGAGTCATTTCACAGTAATCAGACAAAATAGATGATGTAATGCTGTTGTTTCCTTTTTTAGTATTTAGAGCTTTTTGCCATCTAAAAATACTCATATAAGATAACTAATCACCCAAGTTTAGGTGAATACTCAGGAGAGGAAATTACACAATTATTTTAGGTAATTATATATAAAGATTTATTGTGTAAATGTAATGTGAGTTTAATAATAGGATATAGCTTAAATCTCTGGTTTGAAAAATTTCTATTTGAAAAATTGCTGAGGATCACATCCAGGTGTATGAAATAAAAAGGTGACACGTGAATCTACATATAATTTGTATATTTCTGCGTAATTATATAGTCAGGTCTCAGACTGTTTTCTAATTGATATTTACTATTGTTTTCATGATGTTTTTATCTTTCTTTAATCTTAGAATCCAACCAATACTTTTCTCTACATTGCTAGAGAGGGGATATATATGTAGAGACAAATAATAAAGTTGACTCTTGGAACAATGCGGGGGTTAAGAGTGCTGACTCCTCCCTAATAAAAAATTTGCATGTAACTTATGACTACTAATAGCCTACTGTTAACTTTTATTGATGAAAATCCACATATATGTGGACCTGTGCAGTTCAAATATGTGTTGTTCAAGAGTCAACTATATGTATATATTTTTTTTCCTTTTCCTTTTCTGAAAACTGTCCAGGAGTCAACTGTATATAAAACCTGGGAGCAGTGAAGTACCTCACAGACAATATCTGCATTATTACTAAACCCTAGAAGATAGTGTGGATAATTTGGAGCTGAAATAATTTAATTATATTTTTACAAATATTAGTTGATGGGTTGTACCCAGGCCTGTCATTCAAGATAGAGTATCATTTATTTCATAACCTGCATTCAACTAGTAGAAGTTTACTTTCTTTTCCCCCCTTGGGTAATTTTTTTTAATTGTCTAAGGGATTAACTATCCCCTCATTATCTTTGTTAATCATTTCCAGAGCTTTTCTCTATTGTTCATCACAGTGGTCAAGAGGATCATGAAGAAAGTGCGAAATCTTTATTTACAAAGAAAACTGATTCTCAGCTTTGTTTATATCTGCAGTATATTTCCTTTGAATATTTGTTAGGGTAGTAATGGTTAAAATTAAATATTTATTGAGAAGTGATTTTTAATGTGGGAAAAGATTTTGTCAGAAAAATGTTGAATCTCAAACCATAGAAAATAGAAAAAAATCATTGAGACTTGACTAATGTCTCCTCAGAATGGTTTATAATGTTCTCTTGTTCATTTACTTTCTTCCTGAGCAGTATTGCAAGTTTTGAAGAAAGACTTTTGTCTTTTGCTAAATACTTTGGAATTTTTTTGGCAATGTGAAGAAATTTTATTTACATGTTTGATAAGAACATCCATGGACTTATCTTTTAAAGATAAAAAACTTCAATATGAAAATGGAAGTTATAAACTAAAGATCCTCTCTCAGCTAATAATTCCTTTTTAGAAATGCATAAATATAATTATCATTTAATAAATAAATATATCTTTAAATTTTCTCAGTAATGTGTCACTGAAACACATTAAAAGATGACATTGCTACTCACAATAACAGTACAAAATGAAGAAAATAATTGAAACATAGATCAAGGATGTTAAAGATGAAGGGTGAAGAAATTATCTTGCTTTTTATAACTAAAATTTGTTTAATATTCATAACAGGCTTATAGACTTCTTAATTGTTCCAGGTAAAATGCCTAATTTTCTTTGTTTTGAAAGCATTCTCTTTTTCTTACTAAATCAAAAACAGAGAAAACTTAGAGTACATGAATAAATTATGATTTTTAGAACAACAATAGATAAGAATGTTTTAAAGATTTAGGAATCTTTTAATCTCTCTGACTTTTCATCATTTCCATTCTGTGTCGAGTTTTTGGTTGCAAAGTAATAGAAACTGATGCTGAATAACTTGAGTAGAAATAAATTCACTGGATAACAAGCAATTCTCAGAGTCTGTGGTGAGGGCTAGAAAGCGGGGCTTGGGAAATAAAGAGGAACCAAGGCAGGCTAGGCCCAGGAACCTCTACACAGATCAACCTGTGTGATGTAGTTTGGATATATGTCCCTGCAAATCTCACATTGAAATGCAGTCCCCTATGTTGGAGGGGGTCTAGTGGGAGGCGTTTGGGTTATGGGGGTGGACTCCTCATGGCTTGGTGCCGTCCTTGTGGTATTGAGTACTCACAGGATTTGTTGTTTAAAAGTGTGTATGTAGCACATCCCTTGCACTGTCTCATGAATAAAAGCTCCCTGAGGCCTCACCAGAAGCTGAGCAGATGCTGGTGCCATACTTATACAGCCTGTAGAACTGTGAGCCAATTAAACCTCTTTTCTTTATAAATTACCCAGTCTCACATATTTCTTTATAGCAATGCAAGAGTGGACCAGCACATTAATGTTGAGTAACTTAAGTAGAAATATATTTATTGGATATTGGGCAATTCTCAGAAACTAGGGAAGTCTAAAAAATGGAGCTTGGAAAATAAAGAGGAACCCAGCCAGGAACCTCTACACAGATCAACCTGCAGGATCACTCTTGTATGGATGCTGCTCTCAGACACACATACTACTGGATTCTTAATGCTACTTCTGCTGTTGCTGCTGCAACCTGCATCTATATTTTGCCTTATTCCCTCAAGATTCAAAGTCCAGAATTGGACTGTCCAAATATATTGGTCGTTATTTGGAGCACGAATTTCTTTCTTTCTTTTTAATTTTCAAATATCTCAGCAGCCAGATAAGCATAAATTTTATCTTGTAGGTCAGGGTTTTACTCTCTGGATTAAGTTTTGTCTCCCAGTTGACACTCTAATGGAATTTCCAGTTCAGCCTCTCTAAGAGGCGAGCTGTTTTTTATTGAAGAGATACATAGGAATAGTGACTTCCCTGGGTTATCAGCCCATGGCTTTATTTTTATCACTGTGAAGTGAGCTTCTTGTTCAGAATCACTGTGGGATGGTTTACCAAATGTCCATTACACCTTTCGTCTCAGCTTTTCTTTCCTTCTCATCTTCATGCTATATCTTCCACCTGCAGCAGTAATAAAAGTATCACAATTATTTTTTAGCATTCCTCCAGAGGAATAATATTTTTTCTACTGATCATCCTGGTTTCAATGGAATTATCCTAGGAGTGAACCTAGATATGAGGACAAGTAATCATATGCACAGATTTAGACATCAGGACTGTTTTATTTTATTTTATTTGAGAGAGAGTCTCGCTCTGTTGCCCAGGCTGAAGTGCAATGGCACGATCTCGGCTCACTGCAACCTCCACCTCTCGGGTTCAAGTGATTCTCCTGCCTCAACCTCCTGAGTAGCTGGGATCACAAGCGTGCACCACTATGCCTGGCTAATTTTTATATTTTTAGTAGAGGTGGGGTTTCACCATGTTGACCAAGCTGGTCTCAAACTCCTGACCTCAAGTGATCTGCCCACTTGCCTTGGCCTCCCAAGTGCTGGGATTACAGGCATGAGCCACCGTGCCCGGCCAAGACCCTTAACTCAAATATCACTTCAAGCATCAGTTCTTTGTCTCCTCTCTGTTTTCCTGTGCTGCAGAGATGCCATCTTATAAATCTATGAGCCTAGTTACCACAATAAATTGTGATTTCATTTTGTATGTTGTCTTCTCAATGGACTATAAACTGCTGGAGAACAGGAAGCTTTAATTTGTCTTTGTGTTTTCTGCACTTAACACTATATTTGGGACAAAGTAATGGCTCAGTTTTTAAAATCAAAGTAACATGTACATATGGTTAAAATATTTTGAAGGCTTTATAATAAAAATCAACAGCCTCCTTTTCTATCCTGTCCTGCTTCTTAGAGGCCAACATTGTTTACTTTTCTAAGTAGTTTTCTGTCAGTTATTTCCATATTTCTTTAAAAATATGCTTATCATAGTATTTCTTGATAAGTCAGTTTTAGAACATTTATTGACCACCCACCAGTATTCCTGACATATGTGTGTATGTGTATATTTATTTATTTTTATGAATAATTAGCATGTATATTATAACTATGCAAATTACATTCATTGCAGAGCCAAGTAGTGTTTGTAATTATATTTTCTGTCTTACACAGCTTTCTTTTCTCATCCTGTTGTACTATTTGCTATATTTCCTTTCTTGTACCACTTCTGTACCTTATATATTATCTAACGTTTCTGTACCTTATGTATTACTTTTTTTCAAGCCCTCCGTCACTATAGATTTTTAAATGAACTTTTTATTTTTCATTTTCCTCCTGTTCTAGTCTGGACTAGGTTTTTTTCTTTAAGTCCACACCATGATTAATAACTAGGACTTCTTTTTATTTTTCTGTGCTGAATCTCATAGTTTTCTTCTTGGGGTCTATGTCTTTCTCTTTGTACTCTCTTGTTTTGTGGAAAAACATCTTCAATTAACTTCCTAAGAAAGAGAGAAAATTTTTCTGAGTCCCTGTTTATCTGAAGAAGTATTCGACCTTCTTACTTTATTTGATTGGGTATAAATTAGTTAGAAACTAAATTGCCCTTTAGAACTTGAAGGCATTATGTATTAAAACTCTTGCATCCAATATGGCTAATGAAAAGTCTGTTGTTTGTTTTATAAAAAAATTTTAAGATTTCTTTTTGTTCATGGTCTTCCGAAATTTCTCAATGAAAAACTTAGGTATATATTTTCTTTTGTTAATTCTTCTGGGCATGGATGAGTGCTTTTAATTTGAAGACCCATATCCTTCATTCTGAGAAATGCTTTTGCATTATTCCCTTGGTCATTTTCTCATTTTGATTTTTCTCTGTTCTCTCTTTTGGAACTACTATTAATCAGTATTGGAAGTTGTAGGTTGATCCTTTGTTTCTTATTTTGCTCTCTGTCTTCTATGTGAACACTGTGAAGAAAAAAGTTAAAACAGTGTGAAAGAATATACAGTGAAAAGTTTTCACCCTCAGTCCCATGTAGCCTAGTTTCCTGAGATAACCCTATTCCATTTTTTTTTCAGTCTTCCTAGAGTAGTCTATGCATATTGTGGCAGATATTGTATGTCAGAATACTAATAGAAACACAAAATAGTTCCTCTATTTTTGGCTCTGATCTTACTCCTTTTTCCTTACATCTGATACATTTACACCTGGTAGCTCTCTAGGATGCTGAGGGTACATTGTTTTCCTTCGTCATTTTTGGGCTCTTCTGCTTTGCTTCCCTGTTATCACTCGTCCATCTGCTTTCCATCTTCCATAGTATGGCAGTCCTGTGCACTATCACGTAAACTCCCTGTTTTTCTTTGCTGTGTTAATTTGCATCTTTTAACTACTCTACCATTATTTTAGTGGAGCCTCTAGAGGAAGAGGAGATGGAGATAAATGTGTACTCTCAGTGTTCCAGTTTCTGCTGTTGATTGCTGCTGCACTTTATGTGCAAACTTTGTAGCTTGTTGTGGGAGTAAACGATCCCATCAAAAAATGGGCTAAGGAGATGAATAGACAATTCTCACAAGAAGATATACAAATGATCAACAAATATATGAAAAAATGCTTAACATTACTAAGGATTAGGGAAATGCAAATCAAAACCGCAATGTGATACCACCTTACTCCTGGAAGAATGGCCATAATGAAAAAGAAAAATAGATGTTGGTGTGGATGCAGTAAACAGAGAACACTTCTACACTGCTCATGGCGATGTAAACCAGTACAACCACTATGAAAACAGTGTGTAAGTTCCTTAGAGAACTAAAACTAGAACTACCATTTGATCCAGCAGTCCCACTCCTGGGTATCTACCCAGAGGCAAAGAAGTTATATGAAAACAATATTTGCACACACATGTTTATAGCAGCACAATTCACAGTTGCAAAAATGTGGAATCAACCCAAATGTCCAACAGTCAATGAGTGAATAAAGAAACTGTGGTATACATATATATGATGGAATACTACTCATCCATAAAAAGGAATGAATTAATGGCATCCACAGCAACCTGGATGAGACTTGAGGCTATTATTCTAAGTGAAGTAATTCAGGAATGGAAAACCAAACATCATATGTTCTCACTCATAAGTGGAAGCTAAGCTATGAGGATTCAAAGGCATAAGAATGACACAGTGGTCATCAGGGACTTACGGGGAAAAGGTGGGAAGGGGGTGAAAGATAAAAGACTACAAGTTGGGTGCAATGTATACTGCTCAGGTGATGAGTACACCAAAATCTCACAAATCACCACTAAAGAACTTACTCATGTAACCAAACACCACCTGTTCCCCAATAACTCATGGAAATAAAAAACTTATAAAGAAAAAGAACACAGAATGGAATGGGGACAAGACTATAAAGTTTTAGGGATGTACATGATCTAGAACATTAAACAAAAAAGTACCCTTTTTGATAAATAGTCAGATTTCATATCTTCCTTTAATAGTCACAATTAGAACACGTTCAATATTGTGACTCAAAGCACAAAATATTGCATATTTTGAAGGTGCATGGACTCCTTTACAGATTCTGATTTAGAATAATAATTAAAAATAAAGAATAATTAAAATAAAGCTATCTAACAGTATTTAATGGCCAGGTTTTTAAATGAATAAAACATTATCTTATCTTACCAAAAGACAACAATATTTCAAATCTACTTTTGAAGCCATTAATAATATGACTATCTAGTATCTACTAACCATTATTATAACAACCATTTTGGTGGAGATTTACTTACACTGTTAGAAGAATATCATCACTAAAAGAGAATAGCAATTTCAGGTTATCCTAGAAGTATAAAGACAAGGTCATTATAGACTCTCATTGTTAACAGAGCAATTAAAAAAGTGACATTTGATATGAACTGTTTTGATTACAGAAAAGGTTATGACTCATTTTTACATTCATATATTTATAAGAAAATTTCCAGGTTCATAACATTGATCTTTCAATTATTTTTTTCTTTTTTGTAACATACAATGAGTAATTGATGTTACAATTTTCAAAGGACAAAAGAATTGTTAAAAGCCATATGTATAAGATGGAGACTATGTCAGGGAGACTGATTTATTCTCTCTCTGGTTCTATATGATATGGGATTGTATCTTTTTGTTGTTGTTGTTTGAGACAGAGTTTCACTCTTGTTGCCCAGGCTGGAGTGCAATGATATGATCTTGGCTCACTGCAACCGCAACCTCCTGGGTTCAAGCCATTCTTCTGCCTCAGCCTCCCAAGTAGCTGGTATTACAGGCATGCGCCACCATGCTTGACTAATTTTCATATTTTTAGTGAGATGGGATTTCACCATGTTGGTCAGGCAGGTTTCTAACTCCTCACCTCAGGTGATCTACCCGTCTTGGCCTCCCAAAGTGCTGGGATTACAGACGTGAGCCACCACGTCTGGCCAGGATTGTATCTTTTAAGAAGAAAACTTAATAGCTTTGTTCATGACTTAAAAAAACCACCATGAGAATCATTTTACCAGGTAATTTATATAAATAATTGGAAATTATGCTAACACTAAAACATAGTTTAAATATTTTTGAAAATAGTGTTGGTATAAAATAGAATTGGAAAAGGCAGGTAAATCAACATGATTGGTAATTAGCACAAGTTCAAAGAATTCTGCTTAAGAACTGGAACAAGACAAGGATGTCCACTCTTACCAGTCCTATTCAATATAGCACTGGAAGTCCTAGCCAGAGAAATCAGGCAAGAGAAAGAAAGAAAAGGCATATAGATGGGAAAAAAGGAAGTTAAATTATCTCTCTTCACTGACCATGTGATTCTATACTTAGAAAACCCTGAAGATTCTGCCCAAAGATTCCTAGACCTGATAAATGACTTCAGTAAGGTCTCAGGATACAAAAGCAATGTGTAAATATCAGTAGCATTTCTATGCACCAGTAACATTGAAGCTGAGAACCAAATCAAGAGTGCAGTCCCATTTACAATACACACACATACGCAAACCTAGGAATACTTCTAAGCAAGGGGGTGAAAGATCTCTGTAAGAAGAACTTAAAACACTGCTATAAGAAATGATAGATGACACAAACAAATGGAAAAACATTCCATGCTCATGTACAGGAAGAATCAATACCATTAAAATGTCCATGCCCAAAGCAATTTACAGATTCAATCCTATTTCTATGAAATTACCAATGTCACTTTTCACAGCATTAGAAAAATTCATATGGAACCAAAAAAGAGCCCAAGTAGCCAAAGCAATCCTAAGCAAAAAGAACAAAACCAGAGGCATCACATGACACAATTTTAAACTACAGAGCTACAGTAACGAAAACAGCATGGTGCTGGTACAAAAATAAACACATAGACCAATGGGAGAGAAGAAGAATCCTGAAATCCACACACCTACAGCTAACTGATCTTCCACAATGTCAACAATGAGGAAAGGATACCCTATTCAATAAATGGTGCTGGCAAGACTGGCTGACCATATGCAGAAGAATGAAATGACATCTACCTTTGACCATATACAAAAACTAACTTAAGGTGGATTAAAGATTTAAGTATAAGAGCTTGGACTATAAAAATTCCAGTCGAAAACCTAGGAAATACTCTTTTGGACACTGGCCTACACAAAGAATTTGACTAAGTCCTCCAAAACAAATGCAACAAAAAAATTAACAATTGGCTCCTAATTAGACAAGAACTTCTGCACAGCAAAAGAAACAATAAACAATTTGTTCTTTTCTTTTTTTATGTCTTGTTTTTTTTTTTTTTTTTCCTTTTTGTGGAAAACGGGGTCTCACTATATCGCCCACACAGGTCTCGAACTCCTGGGCTTGAGCTATCCTGCCTCTGCCTCCCAAAAAAGCTGGGATTACAGGCATGAGCCACAGCGCCTGACCAAGAAACAATTTAACAGAGTAAACAGACAACCTACAGAATGGGAGAAAATATTTGAAAGCTATCCATTTGACAAAAGACTAGTATCCAGAATCTATAAAGAATTTAAACAAATCAACAAGAAAAAAAATGCCATTATAAAGTGGGCAAAGAACATGAACACATGCTTCTCAAAAGAAGACATGCAAGTGGCCAACAAGCAAAAAAATTCTCACAACTTCACGAACCTAGAGGGATGCACATTGAAAACAATGAGATACCAAACTTTAGCACCATACAGTATACTCATGCCACAAACCAGCACAAATATCCGCTGAATCTCAAAATATATATATATATATATATGTATTTTTTGTTAGGCTTCAAATGTAAATTAACATGGAGCCCAAGAGGCCAGAAAACAGCTGGTACAAAATATTCTAGATTTGTATTCTAGTGAATTTACGGGCCAAACCAGACCATATATTTTCCTGCTTGGTAAAAATGTGATAGTTTGTTTGACTCTCCCAAGAGAGTTCCTCATGGGACTTGGGGCAGGGATGGCTCATTTACTTGACCACCGTGCTCAAACCCCTTGTGGGAGAGGGAGCATGCAGGTGAGCAAATGCAGACTCTGGGGCGAGTGCCTTTGGGCACTGGCAGGAACAAACCATATACTGGCCTGTGGCAGCCTCCAGGGGTTGCCCACAACCTCTGGAGCCCCTGAGTGTGTGTGCCACAAACAATGCTCTTTTAGCATTTGCAGTCCGTGAATGGTTGTTATCCCGCTCAGTGGAGGGTCAGGGTGACAGCTTTTTACACTCTGTTCTGTTGGTACCCAGGTTCTTGCCTGGCATTGGGGAAAAATCAGATCACACGGACTTGAAGGATGGTGAATGCAGAGGTTTCATTGAGTGGTGGAAGTGGCTCTCAGCAGGATGGAGAGTTGGAAATGGGATGGTGTCAAAAAATAATATTCCCCTAGAGTTTGGCCATCTGCAGCTGAATTCCTCTCTGAGCATGGTCTCCAGTGTCCAGCTGCCTCTTCTCCTCTCGATGTTCACCACTTCTTTCCTTCTCTGTTGTGCTGCTCTGCTTTTCTGCCAGTGGAGCTTGTGTTTTTATGGGCACATGGTAGCAGGAATGGGGGGCAAAAAGGCAACATTTGGGTGGGAAAGTGGAGATATGAAGTTCTCATTTAGGGCTGCAGGTCCAGGCTTGAAGGTGAAACCCTCACCAGGGCCCCCACCCTTTTCTACTCAGCATTTCCCTGCCTCCTGCCCACATCAATAGGGTTTATAGATGTTGGCAGTTCTTTTAGTTAACATAGTCCAAGATTTTTCTTGAATTTTTGTATGTTTGTGTATATGTATTTTTTATATGTATGTATGTATGTATATATATATATATATATCTTCAATTTTCTCAGGCTTCATACCACCACTTAGAGTTATGAAGTCACATTGACCATAATAACTCAAATTCCAGTGGATACAACTTCAGATACAAATTTATGATGACTCCATGAGTTTGTAAAACTGTTACAGACTTTCAAGGATCTCAAAGCATGGGCAGCAGGCATTTGTTTCTGGGCAGTGTGCTCTGCCTGTTGGAGTGACCCATCTGGACAGAGCAAGAAGTTATTTTGCCATTTCCTGCCATTTCTCCATCCATTTGGGGGCTTTCAGAGTGCTTTGGGTCTAAGAAATATATTTGAAATATAGGTGGTAATTATCTTAGTTCCAGTCACATTAAACTTAAGGCTCGAGTCAAAGAGCCCAACTCTTCTTACAGGGCTCCTTGAACCCCACCAGCGAAATAGGTTCTTATCTGACCAGCCTAGACATAGCAGAATTTCACTTAGACTCAAACTGACATCCTTACCCTGCAAGCTATGAGGCTGGCTTTGAAGCAATGTGGATTATGTTTGCTTTGGTGACTTAGGAGGTTTTATATATATGTCTTACGGGTGGAGAATTATACTGTTAATTCAAACTTAATATTTCTAGATAGTACATATTACATTCCTACTACTGTTTTGGTTGGTTCAATCTGAAATAGCCCTAGCTGGATCTGTACCTCTTTGCTTCTTTCCTGATCTCTATGTTAACATACTCAATTCATCATCATTTATCATAGTGGAGCTACTAATGACTCTTGCAAGGTTTTTGTTGTTGCTCGAGAGTGTTACTTTAATGATACTAAAAGAAGAATATATAAGACGAATGAAACCCATCAGAGTTAGGTGCTAATTTACCCATAATTATGTAGGTTCTCATTATATGATCTTGTTAAATAGTTTGTGATAGCAATTGTATATATGTGTATACATATGTATTAAGACAAAAATCTCTAAAAAAAAATAATTAGTCATCAAGGACTCTACAGAGAATCTCTCTATAAAGATGAGAGAATTTTGAGGGTAACTACGACTTCTTGATATTTTCAGTGGGCTTTCAGCTATGGGTGTTTGAGATTCTCATGGTGCTGGATTAAGTCAAAGTATTCCATCTAAAACAGTAGTACTCTTGGTGGAAGCTAAGGAAAAACCTGCCTTGTAGTCTCTGATGTTACACAAGAATCTGCTCAAACATATCATCTCCATCGAACGTAAAGTTAGGGCCTGGAATCACACCTTTCATTTTCTTTTTGTCTCCTTTAGCAGCCCTGAAGAGTTTTCACCAAATTGCAAACTGGAATCAGGTAATAATGTTTGTTTCTGCGCTTTCAGAGGAAGCTGTTTATTTTAGTAGGCAATTTTCATGTGTGATGAAGTGAAATGTTGAGAAGGCAGCCTCTCATCAGCGGACAAACAATGCCTAAGAATTTAGCTAATGGCCCCCCTTCAGTGCAGAGAATAGATGGCAACAATTGTACTTGCATACTAGACCCAGAGCTACTTGTTTGGCTGCTAGGTGTTAATGCAAATTTGTTCTTCAGCTCATTCAACCCTGGGGCTCCCATCCTTTGATTTAATTAAATGTAATTGGTTACATTGCTCCTCCCAGGCCCCTGAGGTGTTTTTGTTTATTGCTTACTCTTTGCAATAAAGCTTCAATTCATGGCACAAAATGCTGGATAAATAAGAGTCTTTTTTTCCTATGTTGGATTTGCTAGGAGATTATTTCCTTCAAATAGTTTGGCTTTACTGTTAAAAGTAAATGACCAGTGAAATAAACTCATTGGGTGGCAAATGTAGCATTTCCAGAAGCAAGGAATTAAGTAGGGTAAATTACATGAGATTAGGAAAAGATAGGAAGTTGTAATGTTAAATTAGTAAAGATTTGCAAAAGTACTATAAGAGCTATCAACACTGTAAACAAAGCTTTAATAAGTGAGATTGTCATTTTTGTAGCACATTATTATTAAAAAGTTACTTTAAAATTTCAGTTGTGAAATGCTCTAAATTTATTTTGTAATCATGCATAATTCTTTTATAAATATGCAGGTGGCATTGATTCAGGATAAAAGTGAGAACGATATTGGTTTAAATTAGATCAGCACAATTAACCTATTCTTTTCAATGAGAGATATTTTTTCCCTTCTGCATTAAGTATGTATATATATTTTTCTACCTGAAGATATTATAAATAACATTTTTTTTTGGTAAACCGATACTTTTTTCTCTTTCAAATTTTCATCTTAATTTGAGAAGTGGTATAAATTATCTTTTATTAATTTCTCAGGAATAACTCAGAAATGTAGGAAAATTAAGAAAATGTTATTAGCACTTCCCAATTCAGTTTTAAGTACCAAATTGTATACATGACTTTTTCCCTTTTTGTTACTGTCAGTGGGATAAAATGGCCTCCAGAAACTGCCATTTATTATAGTGTTGCCTGGTTAATTCCTTTATTGCTTTCTTCTTTCCCTGGTCTTTATTTTTTCCTTTTTTACTGTAGAGATAATATCAGTGACATTTTCATTAATGCAATAGACTTTCTAAATCTTGCTGTGTCACAGGCCTAACTCGTATCTCTTCTGATGGAAAAAATGAAAAATCCATGATAAGAACATAGATATTCTCAGTGCAATATGAAGCTTCAATTTCTCTCAATAGGATTGTTTTGCAGACAGTTTTTTTCTAGGCTCCTCTCACATTCTAGCGTTGAGGTACTGGGATATTAGGCTTATCTTGTGCTATCGGGTTAGGCCTTTCTTCTGGTGGATGGCCCTGATGAAACCAAGTGGCAATAGACAACTAGAAAACACTCCCATTGGGAAATGGGGAACTAGTCTAAGATGTTAGCTCAATGGTAAGTGTTCAGAGAAGAAATGAAGTACCAAATTTAAATCCCGGAAATAAGCTGTTAAAAAGGCTGTGCTTCACTTTAAGAGCAAGCTTTGTTTAGCCCCTACCAGCTCAGGTATAGGCAGAAAACCCAATTGTGGTCCTGGGTCCAAAAACTTTAGAAGGAAGTTACAGGCTTTCTTGACAGCACGGTTGGGATGATTTAACTTCTTGGCTAGTTTAGTCACAGTTTGAAATAACTTTTGCCCTACATACAGACAAATAAGAATGTTTAAAATGTTATGATTTAGTGGTTACTGAGGGTTTCTTTTGTAAATGGTTTTAATGTCATAGACAAAAGGGAGAGAAATGTTCCAGTAGTCTTTTAGATAAAACCAGATACTCTCATACTTGAGTAATTTTCCTCCCTGCACACTGGTAATAATAAGCCCATTGCCCATCCCCTGACTGAATCCACAGCTTTGATTGGAAACTCTCAACCCCTGACCAGCCTTAGGAGCACTGATTACGAAGGCACGCCACACACTTCCTTCAAAAACATTTGGCAGATCAGGAAGTGCTGAAAAGCAATGCCCCTGGGTCTCAGAAGAGAATACTGGTGGGAGAAGAAATAGAACATTTTCCCTGTTGCAGCTGTCAAAGAGTGATTATGTCAAATGGGTTTTCAAGGAGCCACGAAGTAATTACAGGGTAACTTCTTGACATTATTTTCCAATGTTTGACTCAGCAGATGTTGATTAATTGATGCGTATTATTTTATGGCTCTCTGAAACTTTGATACTTCAGATAGAGGCAGGACTAAGTCTTCACTTAGACTAACATACCAAAGTTGCCTTCAATTTTTATCATGTTAATTCTTCCTTTGTAATAGATGATTTCCTAAACTAACTGGTCGTCCAGTTGCTAATAGAGACTATGTTAAGCTGCCTTTTCATGTAAATTAAAAAAAACAAAAAACAACAAATCATGTGCTTTCCAAGTAGTGGTTAATTCTTTTACTAAGATGTTACTGTTAATTTTTGTGGCTATTGTGAGAATTAAATGAGTTAAATAATGAAAAGAGTTTAATAGTTGGCACATGGTAAATGCTCCGTAAATATCAGCTATATTTAACATGACATAGTAATCATTAAAACTCAGAAAAGTATTTCTTTGTATTGTCTCAAATGTGATCCTGTTGGTAGAGAGGAATCTGAACACCCAACTCATTTTCTTATGTAGTTATGTTACATTAGAGCTGGTCTATTATTTTATATCTTTTTTACAAATTTTAGTTCAAGTTAAAACTCTCTTCGAGTTGGGACTTGAAAGACATATATATACGCATACCCTTTTCCAGGATATATTTTATATATGAATGTCTATTATTTTTTATTTTTATTTTTTTTAGAATAAAAAGAATAAAAGAGAGAAAGAAAGAGGAAGAGATTTTAGAAAAAGAGAGAAAAGGAGAAAGAAAGAAACAGCAAAAGGAAGAAAAAAAAGAATGAAAGAGAAAGAAAGAGGAAGAGATTTTAGAAAAGGAGAGAGAAAGAAACAGCAAAAGAAAGAAAGAAAAAAAAAGAATGAAAGAGAGAAAGAAAGAGGAAGAGAAAGAGGGAGAGAGACGGGATTCTTGTTTTATTGCCCAGGCTAGAATACAGTCTAAAAATGGGTATTAAAAACCTCTTTTATGCCAATGATTGTGCTTAACAATGGAGACAGGAAGGAATAGGGGATGAAAATAACAAATAAGCAGACAACCAATATTTTATTAAACCTGTGAAATGCTATGCAATTGCTGGGGAGTGATTTACTTCCAATTATGTGGTCACTTTTAAGATAGGTATAATGTGATACTGAGAAAAATGTATGTTTTGTGGATTTGTGGGAGGAGAGTTCTGTAAATATTTGTTAAGTCTAGTTGTTCCAGGTCTGAGTTCAAGTCCTGGATATCCTTGTTGATTTTCTAT
>PVKP010016971.1:0-47056 GCA_004027715.1 Plecturocebus donacophilus
TGAATTTGAATGTTGGCCTGTCTTGCGATGTTGGGGAAGTTCTCCTGGATAATATCCTGAAGTATGTTTTACAACTTGGTTTCATTCTCCCTGTCACTTTCAGGTACACCAATCAATCATAGATTTGGTCTTTTCACATAGTCCCATATTTCTTGGAGGCTTTGTTCATTCCTTTTCATTCTTTTCTCTCTAATCTTGTCTTCATGCTTTATTTCACTAAGTTGATCTTTAATCTCTGATATCCTTTCTTCCGCTTGATGAATTCAGCTATTGATACATGATATGCTTCATGAAGTTCTCATGCTGTGTTTTTCAGCTCTGTCAGGTAATTTATGTTCTTCTCTAAACTGATTATTCCAGTTAACATTTCGTGTAACCTTTAATCAAGGTTCTTAGCCTCTTTGCATTGGGTTAGAACATGCTCTTTTAGCTCAGAGGAGTCTGTTATTTACCACCTTCTGAAGCCTACTTCTGGCAATTCATCAAACTCATTCTCTATCCAGTTTCGTGCCCTTGCTGGAGAAAAGTTGCAATCATTTGCAGAAGAGGCATTCTGGTTTTTGGAATTTTCATCCTTTTTTTGATGGTTTTTCCTCATTTTTGTGAATTTATGTACCTTTGATTTTTGATGCTAATGGCCTTTGAATGGGGTTTTTGAGTGGGCATTGTTGTTGTTGATGTTGATGTTACTGCTTTCTGTTTGCTGGTTTTCCTTCTAACAGTCAGGACCCTCTTCTGCAGGTCTGCTGAAGTTTACTGGGGATCCACTCTAGACTCTGTTTTCCTGGGTATCACCAGTGGAGGCTGCAGAAAAGCAAAGATTGCTGCATGTTCCTTCCTCTGGAGGCTTCACCCCAGAGGGTCACCTGCCTCATGCCAGCTGTAACTCTCCTCTATGAGGTGTCTGTCAACACCTGCTGGGAGGTGTCTCCCAGTCAGGAGACATGGGGGTCAAGGACCCACTTGAGGAGACAGTATGTTCCTTAGCAGAGCTGTTGCAGGAGATCCTCTGCTGTCTTCAGAACTGGGAGGCAGGAACGTTTAAGTCTGTTTAGGTGTGCCCACAGCTACCCCTTCCCCAAGGTGCTCTGTCCCAGGGAGGTGAGAGTTTTATCTATAAGCCCCTGACTGGGGCTGCTGTCTTTATTTTAGATTCCCTGCCCACCAAGGAGGAATCTAGAGAGGCAGTCTGGCTATATAGCTGCTTTGCCATGTTGCGGTGAATTTTGCCAAACTTCCTGGCAGCTTACTTAACACTGTGAGGGGAAAACCACCTACTCAAGCCTCAGTAATTGTGGATGCCCCCACCTTCACCAAGCGAAAGCATCCGAGGTTGACTTCAGACTGCTTTGCTGTCAGCAAGAATTTCAAATCAGTGGCTATTAGCTTGCTGGCCTCTATGGGAGTGGGACCCACTGAGTGAGACCACTTGGCTCTCTGGCTTCAGCTCCCTTTGCAGAGGAGTGAATGGTTCTGTCTTGCTAGGGTTCCAGATGCCACTGGGGTATGAAGAAAACCCTGTGGCTAGCTCAGGGTCTGCCTAAACAGTCACCTAGTTTTGTGCTTGAAACCCAAGGCCTTGGTGGTGTAGGCACACAAAGGAATCCCCTGGTCTGTGGGTTGCAAAAACCATGGGAGAAGCGGAGTATCTAGGCCTGATAGCACAGTCTCTCATGGCTTCCCTTTGGCTGTGTGAGGGAGGCTCCCCTGCTCCTTGCACTTCCCAGGTGAGGCAACGTCCCATCCTGCTTCTGCTCGCCCTCTGTGGGCTGCACCCACTGTCTAACCAGTCCTAATGAGATGAACTGGGTACCTCAGTTGGAAATGCAGAAATCACCTGTCTTCTGCGCTGGTCTTGCTGGAAGCTATAGACTGGAACTGTTCCTATTTGGCCATCTTGCCAGGAGTCCAAAAACTTTGCCATTATTTTTAATAAGAGGATTCCTTTTATATAGTAAATAGCAAAATCTTGGAACTTGTCCAGGTATAAATATTTATTATTCTAAGCAGAGTGTAGAGCAATATAGAACAATCTTTTTTTTTTTTTTTGAATTGGGGACTTTTTGAGAATCTACTTAAAGCCACTTTCTTTCCCAGGAAAAGGTATTTACTGCTGGAATTTTTTTTTTACAGTTTCTGGGGTTCCACAGATGCATTTCCCTGCTGGAAGCGAATCTATTTGTTTAGAATTTCATGGTTTAGATATTCAATTATAAATGTTTAAGTCCTTGTGACAGCACTTGACACATATTAAGTGCTCAACAAATGTTGTTGAATGAATGAATGAATGAATGGAAAGGGGAGGAAGGAACATTTGAGATATAGTTCCAATCTTCTTTAATCCTGCAAGGAGTTCAGTCTATGCTTTTTTTATATGGCTGTGACTCAGAAGAATGGTCTTTGTTTTATTCTGGGGCATCTGAACACATTTTTCTGTTGTTGTGCATTGCATGTGAGCTGAGCCTAGAATAATTGAGAGAAGATAAAATACTGAATGAAAATAAAGCAATGGTCTTTTTATAACTGTCAGATCTGACTGTTAGACTGGCTCCTGAAACATAACCAGTTCCAAGGGAAAATAAAAAATGTCTCTTCATCTACTCTTGACTTTGCACCTGCTGAACAGTAGGCACTTGTTAGGCACTGAGGAAATAGATATTAATTATAATGGAAACATGGGAAACCTTCTATGGGATCATAGAAAAAGGCAGGCCTTGAGGAGTAAATAGGAATTTGCCAGGTTAGAAGGGGAGTCTACTCAAAGGGGAACAGCAAAGGCCTGGGCAACTGAATATGCATGGAATTCTGAGCACATCAAACAATCTAGTACTTTGTTTTTCTTTCAAGTTAAGAGGTAATAATGTCTTTCATAGAGGATGGACTACACTTGTGAGAATGGAAGACCTGTTGGGTAAGTAGCCAATGTGAGGCTCTCCCAAGGAGTCAAGTATATTCTTCTATAAACCATCCCCCCCCGTGTTGGTATTCACTATGATACTTATAAGAGGCTCTCAAAAATGTTGGCTGGGTGAATGCATGAATGACCATTAAATGCAATGATCTAGATATGGCCAGCTGGAAAGGAGATAAAGTTGAGAAACATTTTGGAAGTAGAATGAGTACAACTTGGTGATACATATGCAGTGGCAGATCTGGATCTGAGTAGGAAAAAGGGAGAAGAGAGAGAGAGAAATGGAAAATTGGTTTTAGATAATTTGTATGTGTGACTCTTGGTGATGTTACCTGTGTTGTCTCTACCCTTTCACCTGCTAGACTTCTTTCAAGGCCATTTCTTGAGGATTGTAATGTGGGACCAAGAGCCCTCTTCAATCCTGTATGTTTTATCTTTCATCCTCTAGGTGTGGATCTTAAAGTCAGGGATAGACAACAGAGCAGGGATACGAGAGTACTTTTGGAGAAACATAACATGCTTGTTTGTAAAGGGGGTAATATATTGAATGAATTTTTCAATGGCTGTTCCTTTTCAACCATACATCCTGGCTGACCATTCAGGTCACGGAAAAGGCTATAGCTAAGCATATTTACCCTGTGTGTGGCTCAACTCCTATTCCTGGGATTCATGATAATGCTTATTTGTTGAGCATTACTTTTAATGAACTCCAGGTGTTAGCACAGCAACACTGGGAGGGAACCAGAGTTACTGCTCTTTAACCAGTGATAAAACAGGCTCAGGGTGATTCACTTACCTGCCTAGGGTCACAGAGGTGCTCCTAAATGCAATCCCTTAGGATATAATAAGATTTAAATTCGAATTCTGCACTAATAATTCCTTAAGGAAAAAAAAAAGACCTTGATTCTATAAGGCAGTTACTCTAAATAAGATTGTTTTCTGTTTCTTCTTCTTTTTAACTTTCTCTGCAAAAGCATGCTCGCATGGGGGAAAATGCCCTGGATGAAGAACCAGGGGATCAGGATTTTAGTCTTGGTTGTGCCCGTAACTACCTCTGTGGTCGTAGAGAAACCTTTGAACATTTCTGTACCTCTTTTTCTTGCGACATATCTCTGAGGTTGTACCATTCCTACAGGACCAAGTTTGTATGCCTGCTGCATAGTAACAGACCATTTACACTGAGACAGCAGGGTTTGCAGTGGAGAAAATGTTTAATGATTTCAGATCACCAAGTGAGAAGATGGGAGAAGACCCTCAAATCTATCTCCTTGATGAGTTCTGGACTGGGGTTGTAAGGGGATTATGGAGGGTAAAGGACTGAAAAATTGGGGTTGTTCACTGGTCAGGGTAAGTGGGATAAAATAATCAGGATGTGGAAACTGCATTATTTGGGAATCCAGCTCTTCAAACCAGCTGGCATCAGTGAGGTTCTTCAGACCAGCTCAGTCAGTAGTTTCATCAACATGCAGGACCCTAGGGAATATCTCAAAGGAAAAAACTTAACATTTTATAATGTTCAAGTTCTTATCTATAGAACAGTCAAGAGGAACTATAATTATGTAACAGGTTTGTATGATTCTTGGACAATAGACAAACAACTATGGTGAAGCAGGTCAGAGAGCAAGCTGACCTCATGACTAATGCCGAATGTGCTGCAAACTTGCTTTATTTTCAGTTCTCCCTCCCTTTCTTCTCTGATTAATTTATAAACTTGATAGGGACAGTTTTACCATCTATCTCTAAAGTTTTGGTTAGCTATAATAACCTATATTCTTTGTTCTTCTGATATAAATTATGGTAATGAGACATATCTTTCAAACTATATGAAATAAACTGTGTGGATTGGAAAGTACATCAAACACATCGTAAAAATAAACATTGTCAGAAGATATTACCAGCATTTTTCAAGCGATAATGGTTTCTGAAGTAATATTATTATACATCCCCTTTGTGCTAGTCAGCCTGAATCTCTCCTCCCTCTCCTCCCTCCCTCTCCACCCTCCTGCCTTCCTCTCATCTCACTCTGTCTCTCTCATGTCCATATGCCTCATACAGTGTATTCTAGGGCTCACAATTATTTTCAAGGACGTTTTCATTATTTTAATGACCTGAATATTTAGAAACACACAGAAGTATGACATATTACTTGAATTTGCAGTAGCGTTTTAGTACTCAGATGATATATTTTTTTAAATAATGGGGTTAGTCATTCAAAAGAAACAAGGTTCTGTTAGGCATTTATATTCATAGCTTAGTATCACTGTAATTCAGGGCATTATATTAAATTTTAATTTAGGTGGCTTTGTGTGAGTAGGTAGCTCAGGGAGTGGGGCAGGCAAGGGGAGCAAAACAGATCACATTGAAGGGCAGCTGAGAATTGGTGTGATGTTCCCTTGTTTTCCAGAGAGGCATGATTGTGTTTCAGCATTACAGGCAGTTATACAAGTAAGCTAGACTGCGTAGAAGATCTATATATTTTTTTTAATTGTGTTTCTTTATTTTCTCAATTTCCACAATGTGATGGCGTTTTCGACAAAGTCACACAGTGGTCCCTGGATGAGAATGTTTAGGAAATTGGTGTTTCAACTTTGGTGCTATCTCTAACACTCTGTCCAGCTCAGGCATATTGGTCTGGGGGACTGATAATCTGTTCTAAAAGTATAGTGTTTGAACTGTACTCTATGCACTTTGCTTGTATTTCTCTCATTTTATTCATTATAAAACTTTCCAGAATTGGGGAATGCAGGGGTCCTTATTATTAACTCTCCTTAGAGGATAGTTGAAGCTTAGAAAGGTGTATCACTTGCCAAAGGTCACATAGCTGAGATGCGGTAGAGTGTGAATTTGACTCCAGATCTCTGATTTAAAAGAGTCTGAGATGGTACAGTGTTTCTCAAATATCAGCTGCATCAGAACTGCCTAGGGGTCTTGCTACTTCTGGGGCTCCATAGCCACAGTTTCTAAATCAGCAGGTCTGGGATGGGCACCTGGAACTTTGCCTTTCTAGCAAGTTCTCATGTGATGCTGATGCAGCTGGTTTAAGAACCACACTGAGACCACTGGTGTGATGTACAAAATGAAATTGCTGGAATTAGGCTGCCTGGATCCAAATACTGGCTCCACTAAGGGCAAGAACTGGGGAAAAGTCATTTTATCCCTGAGCTGTTTGTTGCTCATCTATACCTGCTTCACAGAGTTGCAGTAAGGATTAGACAACATAAGACATTTCAAATGCCTAAGAGAATGCCTGGAATGCAGAAGTAACTCTGTAAAGTTACCTATTGTCATCTTTATTATTACATGACACTGCCAGGACTTAGCGAGTCTTTCTCATGCTCCGTGACAGATGTTCTATTTCAATGTCCCATTAATTGCCTCTCCCTCACAGGTTGTTTTCTATCAGACTCTCAGGTATTCTTTTTCTCCCTCTTCCACAACTACTGTCTCTAGCTTACATCCTTCTCCCTCTGCCTCCTCCACCAAAAGTTCAGTGTTTAGGTTTTCACAACCACCCTGGAAAGAATAAAACTTCCGGACCTCTGGCTTTGTGGTTTTGCCTCAACTTTAATTATTTCCAGCTATTCTGTGTCTCATTCACTTTCTGGCACAGAAAATGCAGCAGAATTGCTTGACTTTAGAAATTCCCTTAGAGAATAAGTTCCTTGAAGACAGAGGCTCTGTACAACAAAATTTTGCCCTTCTATAAAGCAAAAATACCTTCCACGGTTAGCAGGATCTGAATGCATACCTGGTGATTGATTGGAATTAGAAGACATGAGGTCAGAAGAGCTTTGCCAGCCGGTGTGGATTGTTTTGCCATTATGGGATTTATTTTCCTCAGTGAAAGGCTTGCATCAGAATTCAGAAATTCTATACCTTTTCAGTTACCCTCTGTACACTCCCCTGGTCAAATGATTTCTTATTCAACAGTTTGATAACAACGCTGATAGCCAGAGGTTTGGTACATGTTTCTCTTTAGCTCTTTTTATAACAAGGGTCTCCTTCCTGGGTACGTGGTGCTGAATGGAACACAACCATGCTTGTGTACACTGTGGAAATTTTCTTTTTCAAAATCCCCTTGGTTCAATTCAAGAAGCTATTATTTTTGTTCCAGGATCAGGCTGATGGGCATGGAGACATTATTATCCTTTGGTAAGGCTGTTATTTTTGCAGTTTGGAGGATGCCCTAGATGTATTCTGACAAGAGTGGGACTCCAGTGGGATGTGCTATGATAATAGTATAGATGTCAGCAGTTTCTCACTGAGTCCTAGTGTGGGGTTATTTTGCATCCCAATTCATTCTAAGTAGGACACGGCATTGAAGTGGAAGAGGTTGCCTAATATGCAAGATGCTCTGACACCTCATCCTGGATTATTGTGGCTATAACACATGTAGAAACCAATGGTGATTTTAAAAGATATTTTATAACGTGTTTTGTTCCTGATGACAAAAGTCTCATCATGTTATGACAAAATATACAAAAAAATTTAATGAAGACTATAACATGGCTAAAACTTGGGCATAAATTCTACTGGTCTTTAATTCTCTTTCTCCATTCTAAAGCAAAATTAACTGATAGAATATACTGCTATGTTTCACTTGCCAACACAAAGTATTTTCTCATAATCTCTACATAGTCTCCAAGATTCAAGACTATAACTTTCATTGGCTATGAGGAAATCAATGGGATGGATAGAACACACTTATAAATCAATCTCAATTATTTTTTGGATATTTATACAGTTTCCAAGTTACTGGCATTATAACAAATGCTGTATTGAACTTGCATCCATGCATATACATTTTTCTGTACATTTATGGTAATTTTGGCTTAAAAATACATAAAAGTAGAATTTTACTGGATTGCAAGTCGTGAGTATGCTCTTCTGTTTCATAAATTTCAAGCTAGATTTTTATTGTAAATTATTCTAATACTTAAAATTTTATTGACTGATGGAGTTATAGAAAACCTCAGTCAACCAGCATCCATTAAAGAATTTGACTTGGTAGTTATAAATATCCCCTTATCAATCCCACCTCTCTCAAATATAAGAAATAGCCAATAAAATTTGAATGCAAGTTTCATCAAGCTTCAATAAACTAGTAATTACACGTATTTCAGAGCACACAAAAAGAAAAAAGCATCAAGTCTAATTTATAGATAAGTATTACTTTGACACTGAGACCAGATACTGACAATAAAATAATTCTAATGACTGATCTTATTTAAGATCATAAATGAATAATTCCTAAATAAAATGCTAGCGTATACAAAAATCTAGTATTTTTAAAACAAAAGAATTGATTTCAGGAATGAAGGAGTGAAAGATCGATCTGTGTATCAATATCTATTATCATATTAATATCTAAGAGATTAAAAGAGAAAATATTAACATTGTCTTACTAGGTATAATAGATTTTAGCCTGAGTATTCTAGGCTACATCTACTGGGAAGCAGAGCCCGATGCACAGATTATAATGTTGATATTTTGACAGGTATAAATCCAAGCAATGATTGAGGAAAATGGGTAATGTGAATCAAAGAAAGGTGTACAGCAATTGTGTTGCTGTACTGGCCACCACTTCCATACAAATTCAGAGACATTCAGTTGCAAAGACATTTAAGCACATCTCCTCTGCTTATGGGAACTTTTCTAAAAGGGTTTTAATGGAAAGCTGCACTACAGAGGGACAGGAGAAGAAATGTACCTGTCTAGTTCCCTCCTGACTTTTGTTTCCCATTTGTCAAATTTTATGCCACAGAGACCTAATACTTCTATACATTTGGCAACTTGGTAGCTACTCAAGAAGCCAGTTCCCAAGCCCTGTTGTGTGGCATTTCTGCTAAGTCCAGAAGTGGAGGAGAGATTCAGCAGGTCAGACTACCAGCCGAGAGAGGAGGAGGCAGCTGAGGGAATGTAGAAGGCAAACAAAAACAAACAAAAAACCAAACAAACTTGCACATAATACTATACAGAGAAAGCACTGCATGTAATTTAACACTTATTTTTGAGAAAAGTAAATAAATAAAAAGAAAACCTCTTAACCAACTAAGAAAGAATGGCAAATTACATAATATGTCAAAATACCTCAGTAGCAGTGAAGGAGGGCATCCAAAAACTATTACAAATTTTACATTAGTAAGCATTTAGAGATAGTACTGTTAAGTCTAGTATGAGACAAGGATGCACATCTCCACTGCTACTATTCTACCTTGTACTGAAAATCCTAGGCCTTCCCACTAAAAACAAAACAACAAAAGGAAAAAAAAAAAGCAGAACTTAACCATATGGTTACAGGGGTGATGGAACATGTGATTTCCAGCTGGTGGTTATGTGCTCAGCTGAAATTGGTGTGTGTATCTCTGTAGACGGAATACTAAGGGGAAGGGGAGTATCTCTAGGCAAAAGGAAAATGTGGCAAATAGGTTCTGGATTGTAATTAGTAGTTTCTGCCACATCTATATGAGAAAAAAACTC
This sequence comes from Plecturocebus donacophilus, assembly GCA_004027715.1. Classification (NCBI taxonomy): domain Eukaryota; kingdom Metazoa; phylum Chordata; class Mammalia; order Primates; family Pitheciidae; genus Plecturocebus; species Plecturocebus donacophilus. Next base: position 9,392 of record PVKP010016971.1, read on the forward strand.
CAACAGAACCCACAAACAATTATTAAAAATAATAAGGGAGTTCAGAGAATTTCAAGATAAAACATTGACATAAAAAAATTAGTAGTGAACCCTATGCAAACAGTAATCAATTAGAAAGTGTTATGGATAAGCACATAAATTATAATAACACAAAACTAGATAATACCTAGCTATAAATTTAACTTCCAAATGTACAATATTCTTGCAAAGGAAATCACAAAACATCTGTTAAACATATAGATGATAGTAATTCTTTTAATGATGTTAATTCTCCACAAATTAACCTGTAATACTGGTATAATTCCAATAAATTATCCAATATAATTTTTCATAAAACTGAGGAAACTTACTCCTAAATTTATATGTAGAAGTAGGTGACCAAGGATAGTCAAGACAAACCAATCAACAAACAACAGGAAATGAACAAAGAACATTAACAAGAACAAAGGAAGAAAAACCTTTATGAGATGCTCAGTCCCTCTAGTAATCTAATAAATACAAATGTAAACAAATAACCACAAATTGGCATTTTATGTGCTTCAGATTGATGGAAGTTAAAAATGTTAGCAGTACCAAGGGTTGAAATGAATGTGGGGATACTTGGATGGAGTAAAAATTATGGTAGAAGTGAAATAGGTTCAAATATTTTGAATAACAATTTGCTAACATCTAATAAAATTGATGATGGCGATATTTTAATATCCAGGAGGATTACTTCTAAGTATAGTCAATCCTCGTTATTCACAGATTCTGTGTTTGTGAGTTTGCCTGCTTTCGAAAAAAACTTATCGGTAACCCTCAAATTGATATCGATGGTGCTTCTGCAGCCACCTGTAGACATATGCAGAGCTGTGGAAAATTTGAGTCACTTGACATGCATGTTCCCAGCTGAGGTTGAACAAGGCAAAACTCTGCCTTCTTCTTTCATTTGTCACACTTTAAACAAGTTTGCTTTCTGTGTTTGACTTAGTGTCATAATTTTCAAATGTCTGTGCTTTTATTTGGTGATTTTAATATTAAAAATGGCCCCTAGGAGTAGTGCTGAAGTGTTATCTAGTGATCTGAAATGCAAGAAAGCTGTGATGTGGGTTATTGAGAAAATAGGTGTGCCAGCTAAGCTTCATGCAAGCATGAATTACAGTACAGTGGCTGTGAGTTCAATGTTAATGCATCAACAATATATGGGAAATTAGTTGACTTTAAAAAGAAACACACATAAAACGAGGTTGTTCATTGATTGATTGACAAAAATATTGGACTAGAAGTTTACGGGGGCCTAACCCTATATTTCCTCCTATAGCAATGGTTCAGCATTAGCTTATTCAGTGTTCACAGTGACCTTATACAACATAACTGCTACAAATAACAATAATTAATTATATATATCATAAGAAACTCTCATGCTCCAGAAAACATGTATATATTCATTGTCTGTAACAGTGACAACATCAATAACAATCCTAATGTCCTTCATGAAGGGAATGGATGAATACATTGTGTTATATGCATCCAAGGGAATACCCTCAAAGTGCTAGCATTTTAATGGAGGGACATATAATAAACAAAATAACTATGTAAAATATATAATATTTTAAAAGGCAGTAGGCATTATAGAGGAAAGTTAGGCAGAGAATGGGGATATCAAGAGTCCTGGGGTGTGGTATACTTTGAAATTTTAAATGGGGTGGTCAGGGAATGCTTCTTTGGAAAGGTATAAATAATAATAATTTCATCTTATTTCATAAGGTAGGACTTACTGAATTTATTAAATAGTAATAGACGTTCCCATTTTATTCTTGACTCAGAATCTAGCAAATAGTAGGTGGTAAGTAAATGTTTACTAATGACTGCCTTCATGTTTCATCTTTAAATATAATTTTAGCTATTGATAGTACTTTTACATTTTGGCACTTTTAAAACTTTGCATATCTTTTTGTGTTTCATCAAGTATTTTAATTGGAATCTTGGAAACAGTGCCTTAGATATCATCTGCTTGCCTCCATTCTTCGCTGGATGCCCATGATTGACATTTTAATTTAAGTGGAACATCATATTGATATGAATTGATGCTCAATGAATGTTTTTAAAATTGAATTAACGAAGAATCTGAGAGGGTGAAGGGAGTACCTTATTTATCTTGATTTGTAATTTTCAAATAAATATTTAATAAGTGGGCTTCTTTTTGTTCTTTTATATTAGGCCCTGCAAATCATAGAGATGGCTTAATAAAGGGTACTACCATTTATTCAGCAGTGATTGTGCTGTAGGTACAAGGCTCAGTCCTTTACATATAATTATAACCACACCCTGAAAGGTTTATATTATCTCTACCTCACAGAAAAGAAAAAAATTTAAAGAAGTTTTTTGAATGTCTCAATGTCATGCAGCATGAACCATAGTAGAGCTGGCATTCTAACTCAGTTAATCTGACACCAAAACTTGTTCTCTTTTCTTCACATAATGGTGCTGGTTCCCAAAGTCACAATCAGTGTCTTTAGAATGGTCTATTTATTTTTGTATTTTTTTTCTTACATAGAATTTTATATTCAGTCTCTCTGTACTAAAGCATATCAGCAGATTGGGAAAATCACTTACTGTTTTCAGTTTAATAAACACTTATTGAGCTGCTACATGAATTGTTTTTAATGCTTTTCCAAAAAAAAAGTGACCTTCTCAACACTATTAAAAAAAAAAACATGCCTGAAAAACTGACAGGTAAAACTATACTCAGTGGAGAAAGATTGAAAGGTTTCCCCCTAAGATCAGGAACAAGGTAACAGTGCTTACTTTTACCACTGCTATTTAATATTGTTATATAAAGTTCTAGACAGAACAATCAGGCAAGAAAAGGAAAAACAAAAGTCATCCAAATTGGAAAGGGGAAAGTAAAACTACCTTTATTTGCAAATGACATTATCTTATATGTAGAAAATCCCAAGAATCTATTAAAAAACCTCTAGAACTAATAAATTTAGTAAAGTTGCATTATAAAATATAAACATACAAAAATTATACACAGTTATGCTTCTCTACATTAACAATGAGTAATCCAAAAAAGAAATTAAGAAAACAATTTCACTTACAATGACATCTGTATTAGTCTGTTCTCACACTGCTATGAAGAAATATCTGAGATTGGGTAATTTATAAAGGAAAGAGTTTTAACTGACTCATAGTTCTGCATTGCTGGGGAGGCCTCAAGAAACATACAATCTTGACTGAAGGCAAAAGGAGAAGCAAGCACCTTCTTCACAGTATGACAGGACAGAGTGAATGTAAGCAGGGGAAATGCTAGATGCTTATAAAACCATCAGATCTCATGAGAACTCACTATCACAAGAACAGCATGGGGGAAACTGCCCCTATGATCCAATTACTTCCACCTGGTCCTGCCCTTGATATGTGTGGACTATTGGGATTACTATTCAAGGTGAGATTTGGGTGGGGACACAGAGCCATAAAGAGGAATAAAGTACTGATACATGCTACAATGGGAATGAACCTTTAAAATATTATGTATTTTAATATTTTATATACAAGACACCAGACACAAAAGGACAAACATTGTATAACTCCATTAATATGAAATATTCAGAATGGAGAAATCCATAGAGACAGAATGCAGATTGGTGGTTGTCAGGGGTTGGGGGAAGTTGAAGGATGGGGAAAAACTGCTTAATGCTAAGGGATTTTATTTAGAAGTGATGAAAATGCTTTGCAACAAGATAAAAGTGGCAGTTGCATAACATTGTGAATGTACTGAATCCCACTGAATTATTTTCTTTAAAATGGTTTTTATGTAATATGAATTTCACCTCAGTAAGTTATTTCTAAAAAAATTATGGCTAACTACCAAGGTTCTAGTAGGTTTGAGATGGGTAGCAACTTGTGTATTCTTGAAAGGTAGCACACACGGTTCAGATGTGCAGCAAGTGTTGTGAACTGCTGGCCTCTATGCAAGCAGTGTCCTGGAATCTTTCACAAGCATTTTCTCATTATTCCTATTTCTATCTTCATTTTATCCTTATAGGACTTGACTCAGTGTATAATATTCACTATGTGTGTATCAGGTTAGGTCCTCTAAGAAGAAGATGCCAAGAGAGAAGTAGATAGGCAAGATATTCATTTGGGGGAAATGGTTATGAAAAAAATAAAGTGGGAAGAGAACAGAGTAGGTAGAAAGAGCTTTCAGACTATGATGTAGTTTCTACACTTGTGAAAGGAGAAAGGAAGAAGGGTTGGTTAGGAAGGGCTTTAGAGTTAAGTTCAGCCCTGAGAAAGTCTTACCCAGGAAATGAGGAGCTCTAGAGCAAAGACTGCTCATCGGAGGAGTTCTGCATTGGGCTGGAATTGCCCATCTCTAGTTCCTGAACCCTTCGCTGTCATTGGCTGAGAGTAACTCTGAGAGAATGTAACCTCAGCAATGAATGCTGGTGTGACAGCTGGAGGATGTCCACCAACTACACTTTTGCCAGTGGGTTCTTTTGCAGGAAGATTTGAGCAGCATACGCCCATGCTCATTACAGTGTGACAGTGGAAAAGTTTTATAATCTCTCTGAACTGCATTTGCAAAATGGAGTTAATATCATTTTTATTACCAGGTTTTGAGAGAACTGAATAAGACAACAGAAGTAAAAAGTATCTGGTATCGTATGTGAAATATTAATGGCTGACTATAATTCTTTTTCCCTTAACATATATGAGCAAACTGTGGCTCAGAGACAGAAAACAACCTTCCCAAAGGCCACATGGCTAGTAAATGTCAGGGACAAGATTAAAACCCAGCTTAACCCAATGTCCTACACATATTACATTTAAGCACATAATTATCTAAAACTTTATGCCCAATTTTTGGAACTAGGGACTGCATGAACCTTCTATATTATATAAAGCTGTTCATGGAGAAACATCTGCCAGCCCTGGGGTTTGCACAAATGTGGATTTTACTTAATTTCCTCATGTCTTACTTTCTACTGGCGCATCTCAGTGACGTGCCAACCGTCTTCTCTCATCATTAGATGCATATTGGCATTTGGAGCTTTTGGAAGGATTATACACTTCCAGCACTGAAATATTCATCTTTGAAAACCAGTATCTTAGAAGGAAAAGAATTCAGATATAAATTGATTTTATTTAAATCTTGCCACTTCCACTACACAAACACATCAAGTTAAAACAGCCAGCCTGGAAATGGCTCTTCTTCTCCCATGTCATCCATAAGGAGAGAAAGGAATAGCAGCTGCTCCTCCTCTGGGGCTTTAGTGTCGTGGCAGGTAACCAGCTGAGGGCCTGAGGAGAGCCCTGGCCATTACATTTCTCCTGCTGCTACTGCTATTGTGGAGAATGAAATATTAATAGTACTCATAGCCGGGAGCAACCTATGGCAGGAAGACCTTACAGTCACACAGTGCCTGTAGCCTCTCTGCCATTGTCCTGCTTCACTAACTTATCTGGATGTTATTTAAGAACACAGCAGCCCCTCTCTCTCTACCCCAAATTGCCCACACTATGAAGTCATTTTTCAGCTTCCACTGTGGGAGGGATGATACCAAACTGCTCCTGCCTTTCCCTGCATGTATTCTTTTCTGAAAAAAAAAAAAAAAAAAAAAAAAGAGAGCTTCAGCTTTGCCATGTTTAGGAGATAAACATTTGGCACCCAGTTAACCTTGCAAAACTGTTAGACCAGGGATTTAGTTCAAGAACCATTTTTAATGATAATGATGGCTAGATGCTGGAGATTTGGAGTTTGAAAATAATAGTTCTTGTCTTCAAAGAGGGACACTCAGAAGCAAACAAGTTCCAATCCACCATAATAAGTGTGGTGATAGAATTAAGATATCTATGTTGCAGAGAAGACAGAGCAATGGTGTGGGGCTTGTGTGTGATGGGATATCTGAGGCCCTCTGCAAAGGCAGGGGATGGAAATCAGTGTGGTATGGTCGAGAAGACTTTAAGATTGCTAGAGTGTAATGCGCAAGGAGGGAGTGGTTTTGTACATCCTTCTAAACAACTTAGATTTTATAAAGTTAGTGGAGGATAGTAAGAAATTAAGGGAGATATGAGGTCACGTTAATGTTTTTAGAACAATCTTGAGCTAACAGAAGATTGATGTTGCAAGAGAAGGGCTAGAGGCTGGGAGATTGATTAAGAAGCAGATTACAGGAAGCCAGATAAGAAAGGAAGATCAGAATTAATGCAAATGGCAGTGGCACTGGAGAGAAGGGGCGTAGATGTCCAGAGCTTTTGAATAAGAAGTAATGATAGCAACAAATAGTAGCAACACGAGTAGTAGTAATGATGATTAGTTGCTGTTGTTGCTGTAGTAACATTTATTGAGCTCTCAGATCTGTATCAGGTCCTATGATAAGTAAGCCCTCTTTTCATTTATAACAACCCAATGATGTAGTACAGGACCGCAATTCCTGATCCATCATTTGAAAATATTTTAAATCCTGAAACCAAAAAGTTTCTTCAAACCCATTTGCAGTAAAACTTGACCAGACTTCTGAATTCACTTAGTGGAAAAATCTGACGTGAAGTGACAGGAGGCTAGTTAGGCTTTGTTTATGTTACCACACGTTTTTGCTGTAGGAATATAAATGTGTTTGATTGCAAGGTGCTGCTCCAGACCCTCCTGGCTACATTACCGAACGTGCAAGAGGTGATGTAATGCCCTCTGTGGGTGTTAGAAATCATACTTTATATTCACTTTATTACTTTTGTAAATTCCAAAGCTTCTGGATTTCCATAACACATCTAACACCAGGGGTTTCAGATAAAGAATTGTGAGCCTATAGCTTTCACTTATGGCTGTGGAAATGGAGGCATAGAGAGATTAAGCAATTTGTCCAGAGACATAACTAGCTGGTGGCAGAACTGGGATGGGAACCCAGGTTTTTTGGACTGGAGAGCCTGAGCTTTAAACCATTTCTGTACCGTCTACGTTGGCAGGAAGAGATATTGGAGATTATTTTACAGATGAGGCAACTGATGTTTCTTTTTAACTAGCTTCAGGATATGGCAATACTGTGCTTTAAAGAGATTAGAAGAGAGGAAGAATTTCCTTTACTAAGTTTACTCAAATGTGTCCTTTGTCCAGAAGGAAAGACAGGGCAATGGAGGAAATTTCTGGGGTTGGAGATTGGTGGCCAGCTGTGTCAGAGTCATCAGGTAAAGGTGAGAGACAAGAGCTGCCCAACGTCATGGGGTGCCAGATCAAAGGCACTGGAATGAGTGCAACCGAGCAAAACAAAATGATGTCACACATGCATGTACACCCATATACACACACCCCACACACATGCACACGTGTGCACACACACGAGGAAGCTAGAAGAAACTCTGTCAAAATATTAACAGTGGTAGACTTTGGGTAGCAAGATTATAGATGATTTTAGTTTTGATTCTTAAAGCTTTCCAGATTTTTCACAACAGTCACTCTTAGGTAGTATGCTTTTAAATTTTTAAAATTATAAATTACATATTTTAAAGACAGCAAAAGCAATAAGTACCTTGTAAATAAGAGATGGTAAATATTTGTTGATTTTCTCAATGAATAGACTTATGCTTCTTGCTAATTGCCCATGAATACCAGGAAGTTTAAAAGTAACATTTTTAAGTACTTGGAGTTATTTTATATTTTACAAAATATTTTTCATTTTTTAGCTATAGTTTTTTGATAAATCTATTTGTTTATTGCAGTAACAACATTTAAAAGGAATAAACATATTTCTATGTCATAATGGATTGTTTGGTAAAAATAAAACAATACTTATGTAATAAACATTCTAGTAATCTGAGAGAATTTAGGCATTCTTTGAAAGCTAATTAAAACCTAATTTTACCTGTATTAGGTTTTAATATAAGAACTAAAGTCTTATATTGTAAAGGGTTATGATATTTTTTACTCTTTAAACAATAAAACATCTGTAAACCAGAGAAGGTAATTTTTTTATTAAGCAGCTAATTCATGCAAGGATGATTAGGGGACTCTGAGAAAGTGGTTGGCTTAATCTCAGGTTTTAAAATATGTATTCTCTGAACCTCAAGTTTTAACTTTCTTTAGCCTTTTACTGAATCACCTTTATAATATTTTGGATTAAAGTAACAATAAATTACAATAGATATGCTGCGTGGCATGATTTTTTTCAAATACAACCTTTCTTTGGGCCTTAGTTTTCTCATTGGTAGCTGTAGATAAAAAGATGTATTTCGTAGAAGTGTGCTGTTAAATGTTTAACAATCAGCTCTCAAAGGAAGATAGAGAAAGGGGGGAAAAAAGCTCAAATTTGCCGTGTTTCCTTAGTCTGTGGTGTAAATATTCCCACTATGGCTGAATTCAGCGTAACATTAAAGTATTATTATATATAGTATTTCTTTACTACATATATAATACATGTACATTATTTTAGCATAGATAACAGTAAAATACAATAAAACAGAAAGTAATGAGCTTTGGGTATTTATTACCTTTGTTCTTAATATAATATTAAGATTTTATAGTTTAATTATTAATACTGGTTGCATTTAACAACCAGCTTGCAAAATTTCTGAAAATTTAACAGTTGATGCTTTGGAGCCAGCACAAGCCAGCTCCATCATTCCACTCACTAGGTGCTATGAAGATTAAAAGGAATCATTAATTTTAAAATCCCTAATAGTGTCTTGGAGGATCATAGGTCTTACGTAAATCTTCATTTTGTTTCCTCTTTCTTCATGTTTTATTAAGCTCCATCTACCTCCCCAGAGTCCATGATAGCATCTTTAGTTTTAACACCAATTCCAAAGACAAAATAGCTTCATGCACTATTTTGAATATTCAGAAAAACTGGTGAGCAGGACTTACTTCCTCGTATTCTTCTAAAAAGGGTCAGCTTGACTATAAAGAAGAAAGACACTGACATCTTCATCTACCTTGTAAATGTATGTTCCTGTTCACAAAACCTCTGTACCTGTTATTCATTGCCCCCTTTTTTATTCTGGATCAATAATTCTTAATTTTCTTTAGCCTACAACTGGCCTAGGAGAGAGAGTTACCTTATAAGAAAATCATATCTGTTAACTTTATTCTGCTTCAGGTAAGAGTTCTGGGAGGTATTTCCACCTGTATATTAGAAACAATATACACCCTACTAATTTTTTGGAGTCACTTTTTGTTTATTTTCAACTATAAGCCATGTTATTAGAAGCCCATATGTGTCAGAGTTTATGTAGTTTTCTTTAAAATATATTTTATTGTGCTTTTTATGCACAAAAGGTAAAACATGCTCAGTGTAAAAAACGTGAAATAATACTGATAAATATAAAGACAAAACCAGTTACTAATAATACTGCAACTCAGAGAAGGCCACTAATATTTCTTTTCCCTGTGTGTGCAAGTTATATAATTGGCATCATACTATGTTTCCAGTTGAGTATTCAGTAGGGATACTTTTTAATAGCTATGATTAATCTAGAAGATTCATACATTATGTATGAGCATTGTTGAAAACAAAGTTTCATTAAATGCACAAACCTGTTTTTCTTTTTTCTATAAATTATCATAATGCCTTAATTTCATGACTTAGTTATGAGGAATCAAACTTGCCAATTCCAAATAATATTATTACTTATACTGAGTTTCAAGGACAGAGTTAGGACACATACACACACGAATGCACACACACAGATAACATAAAATGTGCACTTTGGGGACAGGCAAACATGGGTGCAAACTCCAGCTCTGTTACTTGTCAGGCTGTGTGCCTTAGGGCAAGTTACTCCAACTCTTTTTTTTTTTTTTTTGGAGACAGGGTTTTGCTCTTGTTGCTAGGCTGGCATGATCTCGGCTCACTGTAATCTCCACCTCCCAGGTTGAAGAGATTCTTCTGCCTCAACCTCCCAAGTAGCTGGGATTACAGGCGCCTGCCACTACACCCAGCTATTTTTTTTTTGTATTTTTAGTACAGATGGGGTTTCACCACATTGGCCAGGCTGGTCTCGAACTCCTGACCTCATGATTCACCCGCCTTGGCCTCCCAAAGTGCTAGGATTACAGGTGTGAGCCACCGCGCCCAGCCCCAACTCTTTGTGCTCGGTTCTCTCACATGTAAAGTGAGAATACTATCAATACCTATCTGAAAGTGCTTAGGATGCAGGAAGTGCCTTATGAAAGAAAGCTATTATATGTTCAGTTTTGACTAGCCCAAATCCTGCCAGCTTGAAACCAGAATAAGATGAGCCACTGACTACAGCAGCAGTGGTCAGAGGATGAACTGTGGGGATTAAATATATAAGTGTTTAGAACTGTGTGTGACACACAGTAAGTACTTTGTAAGTGCTGTCACTGGCTTCAGTTCATGTACAAGTTAATGGTTAACTTATCATCCAAACTGAGAAAGTTTTGAGAGTACAAGTGTAATGCTTTGGTTTTGAACAACAGGTGAAAACCAGGACTGTCTGGAGAAAATCATGATAATCTTACATACACTGAGACATATATTCCACTCTACACATCCACCCAGCTCTCCCAGCTTCCCGGAATATACACTGTTAATAGTTTCTTAAAACTTCTCCTTTTCTTCATAAATGTGCAAGCAAACAGACATACATTTTTAAAAACCTTCTTCCTTTTTACATAAAAGATAATATTCACTGTGCATCATTTGCAGCTTCTTTTTTTCACTCAACAATAATATATCCTGGAGATCACTTCGTAGCAACACAAACTGCCATTCTTACTGTTTTTTTGTTGCTGTTGATGGCTGCATTGTATTCCGTTGTTTGGGTATACTATTATCTTATTTAACCAACTCTGCATTGTTGGATTTTAGATTGTTTACAATATGCAGCTACCTCAAATGTTGCTGAGATGAATATTATAGTACATAGGTGTGAGGAGAAGAAGAATTGCTGGATCAGAGGGTATATGCCTTTACAATTTTGAATGGTATTGCTAAGTCTCCCAGCATAAATAAGCCTTGTACCAATTTGCATTTCCATTAGTGGTGTAGGAGAGTGCCTATTTCCCCATAGCATCCACAACAGGTTCTATTGAAAAGTTTTTGTTTTGTTTTGGAAATTGACAGTTATTTTAGTATAGTTTGAACTTAATAATCTGCTACAAAGTAGTTGTGATGGCAAATATCAATGTCTTATTTCTGTCTCTAGTGATATGTCCTTTGAGTTTCCCCATAAGCCTGATCTATTTGATATGGCTTGGCTCTATGTCCCCACCCAAATCTCATCTCAAATTGTAATTCTCGTGTGTTGAGGGAGAGATCTGGTGGGAGGTGATTGGATCATGGGGCATTTTCTTCCATGCTGGTCTCCTGATAGTGAGGGAGTTCTCACAAGATCTGTTGGTTTTAAAAGTGTTTGGCAGTTACTCCCTGCCCCGCCCTCCCCGCCCACAGTTGCCTTGTGAAGAAAGTGCCCGCTTCCCCTTTGCCTTCTGCCATGATTGTGAGTTTCCTGAGGCTTCCCCACCCATGCAGAACTGTGAGGCAGTTCAACCTCTTTTGTTTATAAATGACCCAGTCTCAGGTAGTATCTTTATAGCAGTGTAAAAACACTAATACATTATTGTTTAAGTTGAGACTTTTTTTTTATTATATTACATCTTTATATATTCCTAATTGTTGGATATTTTATCAAGTTTTTTTATTTTAAAAATTTTTCTAATTTAATGTATTATTATTATTATTTTGTGACAGGATCTCACTCTGTCATGCAGGCTGGAGTGCAGTGGCACTATCACAGCTTACTGCAGCTTTGACCTCCCAGGTTCAGGTGATCCTTCTACCTCAGCCTCCAGAGTAACTGGGACTACAGGTGCATACCACCATGCCCAGCTAATTTTTTTTATGTTTTGTAAAGACAGGGTTTCACCATGTTGCCCAGGCTGGTTTCAAATGCCTGGGCTCAAGTGATCCCCAACCTTGGCCTTTCAAATTGCTAAGATTATAAATGTAAACCACCACACCTGACCTTTTATCAAGTTTTAAAAACACTTTTACAGTGCAGCTCTTTCTTTTGGAAAATCTGTATTTTGATTCTCGTATTATCTTGATAATTATAAATTAATATTCTTAGTCCTTTATTTATCTTACCAGGATCAGTTATTAGTCACAGGGAAGCATGTTGACTTTTTTCTCTCTTCTGCTTCCTCTCTCTTTCTACCTGATTTTAAAAAATAATATTACCTTTCTTATTGGGTAACTTTGTGCTGTTAAATGTGACTATATTTTATTATTTGATTTATCAATTTTAACTGATATGGTTTGACTGCCAGATGTTTCATATGGAAAATCAGCAATCTTACTCCATTTTTAAACTCCTTTCCTCCTTTCCCTATCCAATTTCTCTTATTTGCACATGGTCAAGATATTAACATATCGGCATTAGGGTGCTGGTTCTGTCTAGGTACCCGAATCCTGACAGTTTATTTTGGTCTTATTTGAAGAGTTAAATGTATTCAGTGTACTGTTTGTTTACCATACTTTCCTCAGTCATCTCATAATTGTCCTCTAGCATTTTCTTAAGAAAGACTCCAAAGTGCAGTATATCTATAATACCTATTTACAGTGACCTTTATAACTAAAGGACAGTTTGGCTGTATTTAAAGTCTTTAGCTCTTAATTTCATTCTTTAAAAACTTTGCAAGTGTTGCTATATTGTATTTCAGTGCAGAATTTCTCTGTAGAAAAGTCAGATGCAAGTCTGATTTATACTCCATAGTTTTGCATAGCTGCCCAGACGGTTCTTTAGAGTGTATGATAAACTTTACTAAGACATGTCTCAGTATTGACTACTTTTGTATACATTTTTTGGTACATACAGTAACTTTTTAATCAATGCTTTTATTTTAGGATTATTTATTATTTATATCTCAATTATATATTTTTAATTTTCTGTTTCATAATTTCATTTAGCTTTCATTTAGTTGTGTTCATTGGAAACTGATTATGCATAGGTTGGTTCTTCTTTGTTTTTCTCATATGTTTCATTGTCTCTCTAATCTTTAATTACTTTATCTTTATGTGCCTTTTTTTTTTTTGCTTTTCTAGTTTTTAGTCTTTTTGTTCTTTACTGTGCTGTCATATCTACTCTTCTGGTGTTTTTTAAAATTTCATCTTTGTGATTTTTTTTCTTCTGGCTTATTTCCTGGTTTCTACCAACTCTTTTCTTCTTGTTGTTTTTTGATCTCTTATCTGAATTTTTATATTTATGCTCTGTGGTCTTCCTTAGCAAAGAGGATTGTTTCATTGAAGTTTTAAAACTAATGGTAAGATGTGTTCATCACAATTTTCATATGTCCATGACATTTTCTAAGGATTATGCTTTGTCAGTAAGATTTTTTGCTCTTTTCCACATTATAAAAATATTTTCTCTGTATCATAACTGTGCCAGTTCACATTTTATTGCCGTTCACTGAGCAGAAGTTAGATTTTCCTGAACTAGTTATGTACAGGAAATTTGTCTTTGAGGTGGTGAGAGTCCAGAGAACACTTACGGATTCTCTCCTTTGCTGCTGCTGCACAGACAGACTCATCTTAGTGCTTCTGTGCACTGTCTTCTCATCTTTTCTTAACCAGACTTAGTACAGCAGGGCTTCTGCTACCGGCTCTGCTCACCTCCCCTCCACATCCATTATTGCAAAAAAGGGAATGTCTTTTGCGCTTCAGGTAAAGCCCTCATTTACAAAGGAGGAAATCCATCAGTGCTGAGTTCCTTCATAAGTCTATTTATTCTTTGTTTTCCCCCTCCAAGGATAGCTTCTCCCTGCTCTGAGCTGCTTTTGGCAGCTCTTTTATATGTGTTGAGACTCTGTAGCTTAAATTCATCTCCTGGTCCCACTAAAAATGGAGTTTGAATTTTTAAAAATTGTTTATTACTGTTATATGATTTACATGAGAAGAACAAAAGTGTTGATTTATGCAGCCATGAGCATATCAGAACCCCTGAAGACTGTTTCTGCCAAAATACAAAACAAAACAAAACAAAACAAAGCAGGAGGTCTATGGTCCTGAACTGTACATTGGCTGTCCCAACCTTAAGTTATTCCTGGGTTTTCTTAATGCATAAAGGGGACTTCATATCCCGCTATGAATACACATATCTTCTATATAGACCCCATACACTGCCGTCTCCCCTACAAAAAGCCTATAGTTGATGTTTCCTAGAATTTTCTGAAAATGAACCTCTAACTCTTTAACTTCTGCAAATATTTTGTCTTCCAGCTTGCTAGGTTGATGTCTGGTTGAACTCCTAAGATATCCCTTTCTCTTATGCCTCCTCAAGCAGAAGCTATTTCTCAAAGCCACATTACCAAGGCATACTATCTTCTCCCCTTACCTTCTGGCCATATGCTTTTGATCATTGAAGGCCTAGTTCAGTCTTCCTTAGCCTTCTGCCTTCTAATGTTATCCCAGAAAATGCTTCATTTAATTGAACATTCCCAATTGAACATTCGGGTCTCACATTTTCTTGGCTCCTTTCCTTCCATAGTGACTTTTTCTCTCCTTTACCCCATTTATCCTATTTGTCTTTCCTACTCTTGGCTTTGGTCATTAATACAAAGCCCTATCTCCAATATTGCTAATTAAAACATTCTACTTTCCAGATCACTTGCTCAAATATCTCTATACAATGATTCTGTTACCTTGTAAAGATGTCTAAGTTATTGATTGCTTTAATTCTACCAGCCCCTTCCTGTTTCATTTCTATTCTATGCAGAAAATAAACCATGGCCTTCACTTTAATCTCTGTCTTGCAAGTATTCTCAATCCATTGCAACTGCCTGATCCCAGCCCAACTGAGCCCAACTACTTGCTCACATCCAAAGAGCAAGTCAAGACCTCTGGAGAAAATCACACATGGGGGAAGGATGGTATCATCTTCGATTCATAAACACCAACAAACATCTGGGCCCTCAACAATGCCAAAATATTTAATTTCCTTATTGAGATTTGTATTTATCACAAAATAATTAATATTTTACGTCTCCTTCATCCTCCTAAAATCTCTACACTTCTCCCTACCTTCATCAAATGACATCTTTCTGTTCACAGAAGAAATAGAAGCCATCAAATAGGAAATCTCCCTTTTTCCACCACCATATGAAAAGATTCACCTGCGTTTTCTTCCTTGATGATTAGCAAAAGAAGCATCCCTTTTCTAATCAGCAGCCAGTGCCTTTTTATGTGCTCCAGATATCACCTATTTCCCCTGCTTTAGTAGGCATTCCCTCTAGCTCCTACAGCTTTGTCTCTGCTCCCTAGCTGGGTTATCCTAGCAGCCTGTGTCCCTGTCATGTCATACTTTATCTTTAAAATGCTTTCCCTTGATCTTGCATCTTTTAATGACAGTTTATAACAAACTTTCTAAAACGTTTTTGTACACATGCTGCTTATATTTTCTTATCTCTCATTTACTTTTTTATTCACTCCAATCTAAATTCCTCACCTGTTAACTCCACCTAAACTGATCTTGCTAAAGTCAACAATGGACTTCCTAAATTCAAATAGTCACTTTTAAATCTTTGTTTTGAATAACTCATAACAGCATTTAACATAGTTCTATCAAAACGGAACTCTCGATTTCCATCTCTGTACCCTAAATCTCTTCCTTTGCAGTGCCTCCCTTCTCAGAAAAAGGTACCTCCAAATATCTAGTTGCTCATGCTATAAATATAGGCATATTTTTTCATCTCTCTCATTTTCTATTCATATAACAAATTTTCTTTCTTTAAAAAAATACTTATCATTTATTTCTTGTTTCTAACTGTAACTTTGTACCCTTTTGACCAGCATCCTATTTGTCTTATCCCTTAGCCTCTGGTAACCACAATTTTGCTTTCTGCTTCTACAGTTTGATTGTTTTAGATTTCACATGTAAATGAGAACATGTGTGTTTTTTGTTTGTTTCTTTTTCTGTACCTGGCTTCTTTCACTTAGCATAATGTCCTCCAGGTTCATTAATATTGTCACAATTGACAGAATTTCCTTCTTTTTAAAAGATGAATAATATTTTGTTATATATATATATATATCACATTTTCTTTATTTATTCATCCATTGATGAACACCTAGCTTAATTCCATAGCTTAGTACTGTAAATAATGCTACAGTGAACATAAGAACATAGATACCTCTTAGAAATACTGATTTCAAGTCCTTAGGATTTGTATCTAGAAGTTGGATTGCTGGATTATGTGGTAATTTTATTTTTGGCTTTTTGAAGAACCTACATACCATTTTCCATACTGGTTGTTCTAATTTACATTATCACCAACAGAGTACAAGAGTTTTCTTCTCTGTACATACATATTCCACTCTTCACAAAGCCTCTCAAATTTTCTCCTAGAATGCTTTTCAAATGTACTTCCTTTCCTCCTTTTCCTTTGCCACTGCTTCAGTCCAAGATTTTGTCATTATCTGACTTGACTGCTATAATGACCTCCTCTCTGTTCTCTTCTATTCCATCCTTCCTCTTTCCCAATCCATTCTTCACACTGATCCAGGGTGATTCGTTGTGAACTTACATGATATCAAGTCATTCACCACTGCCTTTAAAATCCAGAATCTTCAACATAGTCCACAAGGCACTATCTAACCCTTGACTGCCTCTCAAGCTTCAAATGCCTCCTCTTCTCAGCATCTCGGTCATGTTGACTTGAAGACTTTGCATGCTATTATTTTCCTTTGAGATGGAGTCTCACTCTGTTGCCCGGTGGCACAATCTCGGCTCATTGCAACCTCTACCTCCCAGGTTCAAGCGATTCTCCTGGCTCAGCCTCCTGAGTAGCTGGGATTACAGGCACCCACCACCACGCCTGGCTAATTTTTTTGTATTCTTGGTAAAGACGGTGTTTCACCACATTGGCCAGGCTGGTTTTGAACTCCTGACCTCAGATGATCTGCCCGCCTTGGCCTCCCAATGCATGCTATTCTTTCTGCTTGAAATGTTCTATCAATTATTTGGCTGACTCCTATTCATGCACCAAATTCAACTTAAATGTTCCTTCCTCAGAAAATTATTTTCTGACCCCTAAGGGTATCCCTATTATGATATCTCATCATGCAGTTTACCCTTTCTTCGTGGCCTTTATCCAGTTATGTAGAAATATATTCGTACATTTATTTATTTAATGTCTGTCTCTTCCATGAGAGTCCAGGTCAGTCTTGTGTTCCACTTAATCATGAGCACCTAGCATAGAACATGATATAAAGCAGGAGCTCAACTGATATTTGACTGGATGATTGAAAAGGAATCCAGGCTGAGCCTCACTTTGATGCAGAGGTATTTAATGGCATAATCTGTTATATATCAGATAGCCAGGTTTCCTTTCAGGATTCTGTGCTGTGACCTTGGAACTGAACCAGCTGATTTTATGGTAATGAGGCCTTTCAAATTGTCAGCATGTGTATACTTCTGTTTACACTGTTGACCTTTGGTTTGGAGACCTCCAGTCCTTCTGTCCAAACCCATTAACTGACGTGTGAGATCTTTCTGATATTCACAGCCAGCCGCATTATTCAGGAAAGCCCGTGAATTTTCCTGTCCCCTGACTGCTATGTGCGTAGAAAACATTGCCTTTTCACTGTGGTAGTTATGGCCATATATGGTTGATCTTGACTTATGTCATGGTACCACACTAGAAGTGGGAAAAGGCAGTATTTTGAAAGTCAGTAAACCAAAGAGATTGTTTTCTCTTTCTTAGAATAATATAATGTCCAAACAAGTAGTACCTTATAGCACTAATCCAGACCTTTATTCTACAAGCAAGAAATTTGAAGCCCACAGAAGTAAAGCAATCTCTTCAAGATCAAACAGTTGTGTGATCCCTTTCTTCACTACACCCTGCATTTGTCTTAGTGAAAAACAATGTACCAGCTGACTTTGGGCTTATTTTTTTTGGATTTTTTTCTGAGTTGTAAAGAGATAGAGCAAAATGAAGATAGGGATGAAATGGGGGAGGGGACATAAATGTTCTTTGTGATATAAGAGGAAGACTTCATTTTTTGTCTCTCAAAATTGTGATCATAATTGTGATAATAAATGTAAGGATACCTAATTGTACAACTGTTTTTAGTACATATAAGGGGTTCTCAGAAGTCATATGAATATAAACTCTGAAGGAAGTCCTTAAACAGAGTCTCCAAACCCATGATTATGATGCTTACTATTAAGATAATTAGTTATGAATGTTGTTCTCTTATGGACACAGTTCTCTTTGACAAAGAGTGTTGCTGGTGAAAATGAGATTAATTCTCCTTCCTGAGAAGATCTCAGCTGTTTCTTCACTTTTCAGTAAAATGGGTTTACCAATTTTGTCTTCACTGAAGCCATTTTTATTTCCTGTCTTGAAATATTTTTGCAGTATTTGCATGCTGAGGCTGAATTTTGTTCAGTGGTAGTTGGGTTTCAAGAGCAATATTGCAAAACATCCTGCCAGTCTAATTGGGAGAGCAAGTTTTGTTGGCTGTATTTCCTATCATGACTGAAAATTCCCTGAAATTTATGAGGAATGAGTAAGTGTAAGTTGTCTTTGCTAAAATATCAGGTAGTGTTATTTCCTGTATGAAATATCCACCCATGTGTTGATTAGAAATATTTCTAATCAACACCCTTACCAACCTGTGTGTGAGCTCGTTCTTTCTCACTTTGTAAAAGTTCTTCTGTCTTGTCTCATTTCACCTTATGAGAGGAACAGACATGTGAAGAGAGGTAGAAATTTTTGAGATCACCTGTTTCTGAACCTCCTCTAATTACAGGAATCAGGTGTGAGAGCTCCCCACCATTCAATAAGTCCTTTGCTGCTTAAGGGAAAGAAGCCACCTACAGGGTGGCAGCGTTTTTCTTTAGGCTCCCATATGTAAGGGCCCAAAAAGAACCACATATAATTGGGAACTTTTCCACTGAGTCTGTTCCAATTGAAACAGGGAAGGGAGTTACTATTCACTGAGCAATTAGTACGTAGCAGACACTGTACTAAGTGCTTAATAGAGTTACCATATTACAGGACTCCATTGCAGTTGGTATAAAACATACCAAGGACAGTTGTGCAATTAGGTATTTTTACACTTATTATCCCAATTATACAACTGTCCCGTAGATAACCACACCAATAAATGAGTCCTTTGGCTTCCAGTTGGGTTTTAAATTGGAAGTCCAAGTAGAAGGTTAGAAGAAAGAATGAGGTCAGGATATGTGTTCCCTTGCCCCTTTCTCTGCAAGGTCACCCTGTGCTGGTTGTATTACGGATCTTCTCAAGACAGCCTCTTCTGTATAACCCTTTTCCTCTGTGCTCTGTCTCCTTCTATTTTCCCTTCATACATATGTGTTACTGCAGTATCTCTTGATGGTCCACTGTATCACACTCATCCCAATTTCAGTGTGCCATCTGTTTCCTATGGGGACCTTGACTCAACAGGATGAACCCTTTCTGATTAGAAACTTAAGGCACTTTCCACTACCTCTTGTTAACACCCACTGGAAAGTGCCAATACTTTAACATGATGATCTGTTGAGTTAAATGAAGTCACTGGCTGCTGGCAAGACCTCCAGAGCATGCATCTTAAATGCCTACTTGCAAAATCTCCACAGCACATTTGTAATAGCACTTGCAGACAAGAGGACCTGTCCTCGATGTGGATCTTACAGATGGTGTTCAAGTGACTGACCATTGATATACATAGAATAGTTCCCATGAAAAGTGTCCTCTGCTCCCAGAATCTTGTCAGGCAGCAAGTACCACCAATGCAGATTCATTCAACAGCAGTAAGGCTCTGCATCTCCAGGAGAGCTCCTTTAAACATTAAAAACCCCTGACAGGAGTATTCACTTTTGACAGAATGGATAATTAGTTGGTGAGCTTTCCAAAAATAGAGCTAGGAAAAAAAGAATGGCACACAGAAAGGAGTGAATTTTTATAAGGGAGGGAGAATGTGCCAAAAAAAAATTGCATTTGGAGCTTTGCTGTTTTTAGGGGGCAGATCTGTGCAGGTGGTGTGTTACTGTGAGGGAGCCCTTGGAGGCCAGGGCCACTGCCTAATGGAGGCAATGTGAAGACATGGAGAAGGGGCAGAAATCAGACATGAGACTGCTGATTTTCTATATTTTTTCCAACAGAAGAGAAGCCCAAAGCAGACAGATTTTCAAGAGTGAGTCTCAAACTGGAGAGGGTCCCCATGAAAGAATAAGAAAGGTGAAATTTTTTTGGGGGGATGTACCAAAGATCATTCAAATTTTGGGCTTCACCTGGGATCTCTGGTCCCTAGTGGACTCAGTGTCTGTAATGAGGTGGTATCTGTGCTTCTTATTTGGCATAGATGAATAAGCAGCAAGTAAGTGCAGCCATCAAGTGATTGGTGTTTTCTCATACAGAAGATCTGAAAATCTTTTTTTTTTTTTTGATGAAGACAAATTGGGGACTGGTGATTGATAAAGAAAGGAGAAGAGAAGATGACAGGATACATAAAATTTAAATATGACTTTGCTGAGAAATCTTAACCAGCCCAGAAGCAGGGGCATTTCTCTTTTTTTAAGGCCTCCTTGATGGAGAGGAGGCCTGGATCTAGAGATCAAGGTGGCTTCTTTGCAGCTGTAGAAGACAGTCTAGATCTGCTTTTCCTCAGGTGGTCCTAGGACTGGCCTCCACTGGATAACATCCAGAGCCTTGTCACTCATGGTAAATACCAGAAGCCAGGATTCAATGCAAAAGCAGCCAGCTGCTGCTCATTCCCTTCCATTTTTCATGTCCTGACAGAGATGTCAGGGAAACAGAAGCTCCTCAAATGGCAAATTCCCCTAGCATATGCCTGGAGGCCTGACACTCTCCCATCTATACCAGTCTTGCCTGGCTGGGGTGTGGGCAGCAAGTGGTCACTTCAGGATGTTTGCTGTAAGAAGCATGTTCAAAAATAGGAGTAGACAGGACACCGTTCTGTTTCCTTGTGGTGATCGCACCTCAGGCACATTCACTTGAATACAGCTTCAGGTCTAGAAGTAGACTTGGGAATGGTTTTTAAGGCTAATCGCTGCCAGGATGTTGTTACTTTTTTAGGTTCCTGTTTGTAAAGGATGGGTGATTTGTACTATTGAATGGCAAAGAAAAAAAGGCATTGGGGATCACTGGCTTGAAAGGCTTGCTTCTTTGAAAAGATTTGAGATGCTTTCATAGTAAAATTCCCTTAAGATTTTTATAGCCAAGTAGATTTAAAGCAAGAATTACAAAGCTTTTGTGTTAAATACGATCCTAATCATATCTGGATTTTTTTTTTAAAGAAAAGAAGACTGTTATAAATTTTAAATACCCTATACTTTAATTCATGGATATGGCATACATTAATTATGGTATAATTAATACATGCTTATTCTGGATTTTGAACAGCAATATCATGTAAGAACTCTTGTTTATAGTTTGCTTAATGCTTTAAAATATAACCCTCTTTTTTCTCCGCCATAAAAGTACTATATGCATGTTCATTAAAAACTTAGACAATTTTATCTACAACTTAGAAAATACCAAAATGCCCAAAACTAAAAATTAAATTCACCTATAATCCCATGACTGTGAAATAAGTTGAAATTAATATTGTGTATTCTTCTCTAGGCTTTTATCTCATGCATATATCCAGCATTTTTGAGTGTTTTTCACATATAACTTAATGACATCAATAATACAAATAGAAAAAAATATCGAAAATACTTTTCTTGCCTCTTTCTAAGGTTGTCTTTGAATGAGTGTTAGCTCAAGCACAGTCCAGGTACTTCCATGTCCTGCTCTGAAGACAAAGCAAGAAAACCATGGTATCAGTGTGGGAAGCAGAGACAGGTAGAGAGAAACATGCAACTCTGGTTAATACTAAGACCAGAGGATAAACTGTCCTGCTGAATGCATTTGGGTAATTGTTTTACATAGGGGGACAAAAAGATGATTTCTTTGATTGATTAATTCATTCATCAATTAACAATCATTGATTGGCTTCTTAATTTGAGCCAGGCACTGTACTTGGCAATAGGGTAAAAATACAAATAAGATATACCCTTGACCTCCAAGAGCACCCAGTCTGGAGTAGGGATCAGATAAATAATTCTGCAGTGATGATGAGATACCATGACAGTAGTAATTGAGTCACAGGAGTGTGCGGAAGACAAGTCATTTGTAGTGGTAGGAGGGAAAGAAATATGGAGATGTCATGGAAGAAGGGCTCTGTATGCTGCACTAGGGAGTTTGCTTGTAATCCTGAAAGTGCCTGGGATCCACTGAAAGATTGCAGAGGGAGTTAAATGATCACTTTTGTATTTTAGCCAGCACAGTTGGAAACAAACAAGACTTTGACATCAGAGAGCTGCATGACTCTCTGAAAAGCAAAACAAAACCAACCAAAAAGCAAAAAAGCAAACAGAAAATATTCTTTGAATCTTAATTTGTCCATCTGTAAAATGGAAATAATGATGACTATTTGCAAGGTTGTTATGAGTATTAAATATGATAGTAAATTATAAAGAAAACTCATCGAAACCTAATAGATGGCCAGTAAATGGCACTAGCTATTGTTAGTTGCAAGGCATGCAAGGTCCTTTAGTCCAGCTTGTTCTTTCTTGTTCTTGCTCCCTAATCTCTCCCACACCCTGATTTCTAAGCATACCTATAACTCAATTCTGTACCCCTCTCTAATCACCCCAACCTCAGACCCCTACTTCTTCCCCCAAGTAGTTCCATCACTCCAGTAGTCTTTTTTTCTCTTTCTATTGCCTGCTTTAAAACTACAATCCATCCTTCAAGACATAACTCAAATTCTCTAGGATTTTAAAGGAATTTTGGAGACAGAAGAGAAATGGCAAATTTCTCACTCAAAATTGGGAGATTGAGTTTAAAAGAGTGGGATGATTAGTCTCTGACATTTTGCTTAATGAGGTTTGCAGGTACCAACTTCAAAATAGTTCATTTAGAAAAGCCAAAGAAGAGGGACGTGAGGTGGGAGCTGAAGGAGAACAGAGAGCATGCTGCATTTGTGATCTTCCTGTTTGAGTCCCAGGGACATATAAGTCAGCAAGTCATTCTATCAACTGGTTGATAACACTCACATTTACACTGATTAGCTTAAAGGTGTAATTACCTCTATATAGCCAAAAAGTACAATTTATGTCACCATTGTTTCTATTACATCCTTTCTAGGAACTGAAAATACTACTACTGGTCTAGACATACCTCTATACTAGTGGTTTTCAAGTTTTGATGCGTATTAGAATAGCCTAGGGAATTTTTTAAAAATCCCAACATTCAAGCCTTACTCCGTTTAAATTAGAATTTCTGAGATAAAACACAGGTATCGGTATTTTTTTAAAGATCTCCAAGTGATTTCCTGGGTGCAGCAAAGTTCTGGAACTACTGCCCTACACATTTCAAGATAATTTAGTATTTTCTTTGCATCCTGTATCCTTTTACTCTCCTGTTTGGTCATTTTTGTGATTTACACTAAATCATTTCTATGATGATGTCTATGATATTTAGTGAAGTACTTAAGCTAAGTTCATGGCTGAATTGAGCGGTATAACTCAGGTTTCTGCTTATCTTGCCTTGTTCCTCCTACTCCTTCTTCACTGCCCTATCTGATAAGGTTGGAATTTGGAGTGGAGGTTGGAGATGAATACCCATCCAAGGAAGAAAACAAATAAGGACTTAGCAGCTGTAAGGGAGACAAGATACGTCATGTAGTTATTGTTAGCTATACCTCTGACAAGAAGTGTTCAGAGCTTTTGTTCTTTCAGTGTCCATGATGAGTCCCCAGGGGACACGTAATGTCTGGAAGACCCTACAAGTAGCCACTATCGCAAAGTGAGCCATTGACCCAAATCTCTGTTTAGTCTTCTATTCTGTTGAATTAAGCTGAGCCCCCTAAGAATTAGGAGGGTCCCTTTGGTCTCTTGGATTGAGAGAAGAATAAGGCAGCCACTGGCCCCTTGGTCCCTTTAGTCTCTCCTTCTGGGTCTTACTTTTGGTGGAGAGAGGAACATTAGAAAGAAAACCTTGGGGTGAAATGGGAATAATTTTCCTTAGGGCCTGAGGCTTAGCTGACATGAGCCACTAGCCCACATAAGGCATCTTTTTCCCTAGATCCCTCTTTGATTCTGTTGGATTTTTTTTTGATTATTTTTATTTTTATTTTTTTTTAGACAGAGTCTAGCTCTGTCACCCAGGCTGGAGTGCAATGGCACAATCTTGGCTTACTAAAACATTTACCTTCCAGGCTCAAGTGATTCTCTGCCTCAGTCTCCCAAGTAGCTGGGGTTACAAGCATGTGTCACCATGCCCAGCTAATTTTTGAATTTTTAATAGAGACACGGTTTCACCATATTGGCCAGGCTGGTCTCCAACTCCTGACCTCAAGTGATCCACCCACCTCGGCCTCCCAAAGTGCTGGAATTACAGGCATGAGCCACCATACCTGGCCAGTTTTGTTGGATTTTCTGCATGTCCCCTAGCTTCTCACAGGCCTTATAGTCCCTGCTCCACATTCTCAGAAGTAGTGAGATCTCTCTGCACAGTGCAAGAGTCCTGAGGGAGCAGATTGAATGTTTGGTGACAAGATTTTATACATACATACAAACACACATTCACATTCTTCCCTCTGCTTCTTTGATCCTACTATGGGCACAAAAGGGGACTGTGATAAACCAAAAGTTATTTGTAGCAAGCTTTTTCATTGAACTAAACTCTGACTTTCAAGTAAAAATGAAGTTAATTTATTTTTAAACCCCCCATAAACTAATTTCTTTACAGAACTTGTCAAAGTATCCCACAGGTTCAATGAACCAGTCTAACTTGTAATTGAACCTATTTGTTTTAAAGGTTTTGGCCCAAACCGAAATATCCAAACAACTTTTAACATGAACCATTTTAATTTACAGTCTTGATCTATAATAATTATCTTTAAATTACAGTTCTTTCAAATTATCTGAGCTTCAAGTGTGGGCGCTTGGGCATTTGCTATTCATATATTCTGGACCACAGGACAGGAGAAATAGAAACAGACGTAACATTTTTAGAAGATCTACTGTATTAGTTATTATGCTTACTTCTTTTATGTCTATTCTCTCCTCCGATTATCACAATAGTCTTGGGAGGTAGCTATTATTATCTTTATTTTTAGAATGAGAAAACTGAGGCACAAAGAAGTTATATTACAACTAGAGAATGTTTAACACAAATTAATGCCCGTGGGTTTCCAAAGCACTTTTGACCATATGTTATGTAGCACCCAACTGATACTCATCCATTTGAGCATCTCATGGCCTCTAGATGGAGCATGCTGTTTCCGTGTTTTTGCCATTCTTTGATAACTGGTCATACAGGCGGGCATTTCCTGTCTTCTTAGCCTCTTTAAATTTAGATCAGCCTCTTGGGTTTAGCTTAAGACCTGTCTCTTCTAGTTTATAGATGAGGTAGTGATAATTCCACGTAAAGCCACCAAACGAGTTCTGCCATGAAGAAGGCTGCTTGCACTCTTCATAGTAGTGAAGGCATGGAATCATCCTAGGTGCCCATCAACAGTAGATTCAATAAAGAAAGTGTGGTGCATATACACCATGGAATACTACACAGCCATTAAAAAGAACAAAATTATATTCTTTGCAGCAACATGAATGCAACTGGAGGCCATTATCCTGAGCGAATTAATGTAGGAACAGAAAACCTAATACCACATGTCCTCACTTCTAAATGGGAGGTAAACATTGGGTATTCATGTAACAATAGAAACTGGAGACTACAAATTGGGGGCAAGGATTGAATAACTGACTATTGAGTACTATGCCCAGAGTGTGGATGGATGATGAGATCAATCATACCCCGAACCTTAGCATCATGCATATCCAGATAAAAAATCTACACATGTGCCCCTGAATCTAAAATAAAAGTTGAAATTAATAAAAAAAAGAAGCCTGCTTGATAAATATTCCCTTTCTTCTCTCTCCCCTCTAGTTTGGACCAAAGCATCTCTATCTTCTCTGGGCTTTATGATCACTGACTTGGTCTTTGCTAATTACTTTGACGATTCATCATATATCTACTTGCAGAATTCTCTTTCATATTAACCCTGGTAACATACTGATTGTTTAACACGTACTCTGTGCTCTTTATTTGCATTGTTGCTCACTGAATCCTCACAACAGTGCTAAGGTGGATCTTGTTATTAGTTCCATCTTGTAAATGAGAAAACCAAAGTATACCTTGCCTATTGTTATGGCTAGTAAATCATGGAGGCAGAATGTGAACTCAGGATATCTGATTTAAAACCTACACATTTAAATAACATACTCTAGTGCCTTCCTTGAATAAATATTTCATGTACTTGATCACTGAAAATTTTCCAAAGGCAGTGACCACATTTTATTATTTCAGAGCTCCTCGTGGCACACAATTGAGTATTGGGCACATGGTGGGCACTCAATAATTAAGTTGAATTTTAGGGGTCTTAGGGATAAAGAGAGAGTCTCTCTGACCATGAACATCTCTTTCCAGTGATTGGTGAAATTATGAGAATCTGCTTCATTTGCTGCTTGGACTGTTCACTACCAGTGAAATAGACAAACATGAAGACTGGAGTCTGAGAGACCTGAGGGTTAAAGAGTATGCTCCGGTGTTCTAATCCAGTTTCTGGTGGAAGTAGGAATAGTTTGATGCTCTTTGCCCAAAAGTGACATGATTTCTTATTGGGAGAATTGAGTTTCTGAGATGCAAAGGCAAGTTGTCACTCTTGTCACCACCCTTTGGTGAAGCCCAGTAAGTGTCCACGGTGTGGGAGCAATGTTGTCAGCCCATCAGGTATGGACAGGAAGCCTTTGTCCTGCTCATCAGGTTAACTTCTGGCTATTCCATACCACTGTAAGGATACCAGACTGTCAGATATCTTCTTTAGCTTCAGCCATTTACCATGTAAATCTGTCTTTGAGGCAGTATCAGTGAGAAGCTCAATTTTGGGAGAGGGAGGGACGGAGAATTGAAGGAAGAGCAGTGCCCTTCTGGGTGAAATGCTTGGAGTCTTACATCCATGAACATTTGGTTCTGAGATCTGACGAACAAATGATGAACATTTGTTTCAGAACATTTGGTTCTGAGATGACACCACAGATCATATTAGTTATATTTCTAGGTCAACTGACATTTTAAGCGCCTAGTTCCTGGTTCTGGAGATTTTTTTTTCTTATCAGCGTCTGGAGCCACTGATTTTAAAATACCTCCACACTCAAGATATCTGTCATCAGTCGGTTTAGGAGGCTCCACTTCCAGTCTGTCCTGCTTTGAATCTTTGTCAAACAGTCCTTGATCCTTATCCACTAGGACTTTGCAGCCATGTAAACTAATAGCTATGTCCTGCATGTGATAATTAGTGTGAGAGGATATGCTAAACCAGAACTGTAGGAACACAGATTATTGAGTGACTGACAAAGGTAAGGCAGAGGTCATGAAAATTTTGTCAAGGGATTAAAATTGGGCCAGGAAAGAGAAATAGATGAGTAAACATTTTTTCATGCAAATAAATCTACATGTAATTCCATGGGCCTTCTAGGACTTGAAAGTATGAGAAAGAAAATGAGAATAGAGCAATCTAAAGTGTTGGGAATTGTGTGCCTGATCAATAAAGGTAGGAAAAATCAGTGATTCTAGGCTAAGAAATGTAGGCTTTGGCCTGCAGCATTTAGGTATCCACAAAAAGATGTGGGGTAGGGAAGTGACCTGATCAGATTTGAGTTTAACAATTTGGCAAACATCCCTAAGCAACTCATTCCTGCTGATTGCAATGAGGAATAAATTACAATGGATCCAGGTTAGGGAGAATGAGAGAAGTGACTCTTTGACTTATTTTATGTTTGTCTTCTTAGCTTTCATCTTGTCTCTATTACTGCTTTCTTTTAATTAAATTTTGTCTGTTTTTAAAAGTTCATATATTTACTCATTCACTAGTTTATTATAGTTTTCTTCATAAGTATCACCTAGTTAGACATTAAAGATAATCTAATACGGTGTTGGTCTTTAGTAAGAGAGTTTTTCCTCTACTTGATCAATAACCTATTAGATAGGTTGACTTTATTTCTGCCATCTATTATTTACTTTTTTTTTTGAGAAAGAGTCTCACTCTGTTGGCTAGGCTGGAGTGCAGTGGCGCAATCTTGGCTCACTGCAACCTCTGCCTTCCAGGTTCAAGTGATTCTTCTCCCTCAGCCTCCCAAGTAGCTGCGATTACATGCGTGCACCACCACACTTGGCTAATTTCTGTATTTTTAGTAGAGATGGGGTTTCACCATATTAACCAGGCTGGTCTCGAACTCCTGACCTCATGATCTGCCCGTCTCGGCCTCCCTAAGTGCTAGGATTACAGGCATGACCCACCATGCCCAGCCTATTTACTTTTTAAGTAAAATTTTATCTGAGTAAAACAAACATACAGAAGAGTGCACACATTGTAAATATACAGTTGGGTGAATTTTACAAAGCAAACCCACCTAAATCAAGATGTAGATTATTTCTGCACCCCAGAAGCTTTTCTTGTACCCCTCCCATCATTGCATTCACAAAAGATAACCATTATTCTGCCTTTTATCATTATAATTAATTTTGGTCTGGTTTTGAACTTCACAAAATTGGGATCGTACAGCATGTACTCTTTTGTATTTGGCCTAGTTTGTTCAACGTTATGTCTAGATTTATCCATGCTGGCATGTGTATAAAATGGTCCTCATTTTCATTGCTATATGGCATTCCATTTTATGAACTGACCACAATCTAGTTATTCCCCATCCTTTTCTTAGGCTGCATGTTCCTGTTTTTATTTCTAATTTACTCATTCAGGATTGGAAGTAAATCTATCCAGCTGGTATTTGCCAGTGGACAGATTAAAGGAACTGTTATCAATCCTCTTCATTATCCAGTTAGTGCTAGCATTTACTACTTCTCAGTTGAATATCTGAAGGTCACCTTGATATACCTGACTTAAGTTGCTGAATCCAGCAGGCATTTACTGAGAGTAGACCTTCCAGGTTAGGACTGGAACTCTTTGACTTAACCACAAGCTCAGCACCCAGTGTAGTACATGGAAGTCAGCACCTCCTACACTGCGCTGTTTCCTGGACATTCTCACTTCAGCTCCCTACAACACTTTTCATAGGAAATAAAATATTCCCAAATGCAATACGCCTCTACCTGTTACTCTTTAGCCTCTAGCATTTTTAAACCGTTTTTTCTTCTCTGATAATCATTTGTCTTCTAATGTGTTTCATTTGTCTTCTAATGTGTTTTTGTGATTAAATAATTTGGGAAATATACACCATACCTTATTTTTGGAGATTCACAGAGCAAATTAACATACTAATGACTCTGAAATGTTCTGTTATTAAAAAAACCTGTTTTATGTTATGAAGCCTACCATAGTTCCTTTTAAGATTATCTATTAGCACCTCATAGAATAACAGTTCCATAGCACACAGCTCTGTAGAAAACAGCCAGAGGAAACTCCACCTGTGCTTTGTGGTTCTTTTTTGTTTTTTTCCTTTCTGGTGCAATTGTCAGCTTATGAGTCTCTGTATGGCTATTTTAATAGAAATATGGCAGACAACATGACAAGCAAACTTAATCTTTTGTAAATTTTTATTTGCCTGTCCATTTCTCCTTCAGCCTAGAAACTCTGTGAAGACAGAAACCTTGTCTTTTCATCTTTGTATCTGCCAGTACCTAGCATGATTCTCAGCACATACTTGAAGTATTAGATAAATATTTTGTGTCTAAATGAGCGTGATACCACATTCTGGGACTTCTAGCATTGAACTGAAAAATGAACCTAGATCTTGAGGTATGTGAGGGCAGGAAGAATAACATTATACAAAATCCTGCACTTTTGAGTTTAAAAAATCTGACTGAATTCTGCTTCCTCCAGTTTTTGGTTGTGCAATCTAGCAATTTATTTAGATTTTCTGAATCTCAATTTTCTCATCTGCAAAATGGAAATAATATCAATGACTACCTTCCATAACTCTTGAAAGGATTAAATGTGACAGTATGATGGGAAGCACTGGCACAGACACATGAGTATCCAAAAATGCTTGCCCGTGAGTATTACTGTTGCCCGTTGAGTATTCTACATCTGGCGCTTGTTTCTTTAGTCTCTCTCTACCCACGCTGGGAACTGCAGGTTTTCTTGTACTGGAGTGCTTTTCACATTCAGTGAGGACTGGAAATCCACAGACTTCTCAGCTGCCACACACAAGGCATCTGCTAGATTTCTTTCTCATCTGATAATGTCTTCCATAGTCTTGCCCCGGTCCACTGACTTGATCAATTCAGCCAATGTTCCCTCCTGCATCCAGAGGCCCCCTGAAGTTTCTCTGTGCTAGTGGGGAGACATTGTTTTTTTCTTTTTCTACTGATTCCTGTCAAACTCCTTCAGTGATTATGCATTTCTCACATTGTTACATGAAAGCAATCCCACCTGGTATTCAGACTCAAGAAGTCTCACTAGTAAAGAGAGAGAGTGAGAACATACGATTATGTGTGTGTGTCTGTGTATGTATGAATGCTGACATGCAGACACCACTCCTTTCGTGTCTGTGGTGGCTTTCCTCATCCCCAAAGCATCACTCAAGTGATAAACACATCACTTGTGATAGCTGGTCACAAGTCTGATTGCAGAGACAAACATGATGCTATTCTCCAACATGTCCTCCCTTTCAAACATCCCTCTCCAACTTCAAAAACACACTCAGTTCACATGCTACTTCGCCCTAAATTCTAGTCTCTTCTTTGTTTTCATCCATAGCAACACTAGCAAGGTCATTTACCACAAAGCTTGTGTTGTCCCACTTAGAGACTTTTAGCAGAAACATTATTACACATTAGACATGAAGGGGCTCCACGTTAGAAAGAAATTCTAAGGAGAGCTTTGCTCCAATATTGTCCCCAAGGTCTTTCCTCATGAGCTACCACTTCACTCCTCCATGCATGTGTATTGCAGCCATTGCTAGTGAATCATGCCATTTGTTCTTGTGCTATCAAGTTCGGTGGGCAGTCACCACCAATCAACAGGCACTGGCAGATGCAGAAAAGCCTAGGAGCTGAACTTGGGCCTGTTAAGTCTTTTGAGGACTTCTGCATCCAGTCTCCACCAAATAGGGCAATGACAGACTTCTCTTATAAAAGAGTCCTGTTTCCATGAGTTGCTTTGTTCCTCAGGAAAAACGAAGAAAAACAAACTAACTGTAGTTCAGTATGTCCAGTGCCTGTCACTAGCCACAAACTGCTATTTAGATTTAAGTTAAGTAAATTAAAAATTTATCTCCCCAATTGCTCCAGCCAAAGATCAAGGGCTTAATAGTCACCTGTGGCTAGAAGTCACTGTATTGTCTATCACCAATACAGAATGTTTCCATCATTACACATATTTCTGCTGGGCAGTGCTGAACTAGAGATTGTGCTCTTTATCCTGAAAAGGCATTTCTTTTTATACTTTGTTATCTATTCAACCCCCTCTTCTTTCCCAGAACACACCATGTTGTCCTCTGCCAACTAAGCAAAAGCATGCCAATGCTAGTGTGTAATTAAAAGTTCATGAAGCAATTCTTAAAGGAGACAGCGTGGAAGCAGAACAACACCCATAAGTAGATCAATTTTCATGCTTTCTCAAGGAAACTGGCTTCTGGCTTCATATGTTGTTTGTAGTTTCTCCCGTTGAACATAAGAATAATCCTGGCCGGGCGCGGTGACTCACGCCTGTAATCCCAGTACTTTGGGAGGCCGAGGTGGGTGGATCACAAGGTCAAGAGCTCAAGACCATCCTGGCCAACATGGCGAAACCCCGTCTCTACTAAAAATACCAAAAAAAAAAAAAAAAAATAGCTGGACGTGGTGGCATACGCCTGTGGTCCCAGCTACTTGGGGGGGCTGATGTGGAAGAATCACTTGAACCCAGGAGGTGGAGGTTGCAGTGAGCCAAGATTGCGCCACTACACTCCAGCCTGGCGACAGAGCAAGACTCCGTCTCAAAAAAAAAAAAATAAGAATTCTGCTTTTTTTTTTTTTAACTGGAAATACAAAATCTACTTTGTGAGCCCCCCAGCTTCCTATTAACGTGACCCTAGAGGAAGGATCCAACCTATTATTTTATTAAGAATAGAAAATACCTGAACAAAAGAAGACGGAGATTTGATCTTTCTACTTGGTAAATTTAGTTGCCTGAGAAACAAGAGCAAATTATTTCAGTGCCAAAATAATAAAACATTATTTAAATTTGCTTTTTCTCTCTTGTTCAGGAATTATAGTTGCCTTTGGTATGCTGGGAAAAGGAGGGGCCGTGACAGGGAGAAGATAGTCATTTATACTATTTCTCTTGAGATTTAGTTCAAGTTTAACTCTTAAAAGTTTCTGTCAGCATTTACAATTATTTGGCTACATTTATACATCAAATTATTTTCCCATTTATACATCAAATTATTTTCCTAAAGATGGGAAACATTTGAGTGCTATAAGGTTAATATAAATGTGATGCAATAAACATAGTTACTTTCTAGAGAAGTCTCACCTTTATGAATCATTGTTAGAGTCAAAATTGTAAGCCCAGAAGTTCCTAAGAACATTTATGTATCTGATTCTATATGCACATTTCCCCAAGAAAGTTGTTTCTCAGGCAATGGGATCTCTGCTGGATTTTTTCTTTTGGTCTTGCTGTTGTCTCAAATTATAAAGCTCAGGAAATGATTGAAATAATTATTTATTGCATCTGAGTAATTTGGTATGGTATATTCTGGAAAAACATTCATGTATGTATATTGTCAATTTTGAATGCATATGACATATTGTCAATTCATGTACTCATACTGTCACTTATTAAAACCATGGCCTTTTGTGTTTCACGTGGTTTGTATCTGTGTTTGCTGGGTGTTGTAGCTCCACCATCTATAACGCCTCAAATGCTCAGCGAAATAATCCGAGTAGGACACTAAGTTCTTAGATCCCTCAGCTTGTTGATGAAACTACCATTGTGAATGGAGTGACTTGAGCAGACTTAGGAATAAAGGAATGAAAGAAAAGTGAATTTTTAAGGACTTCTAGAGCACAATCTCATTAATACACACACTATACCTTAGAGATTTATTAAGATTGGAATAGGGTTGAAGTTTGCCATTGCATGGTCTAAAAAGAAAGTAATTGTTAAGCAAATTATAAATCATTTAATAAGAAATGACAGAAAACACAGGCTTTAGAGTCCACTAGACCTAGGTTTAATTCCTGGCTCTGTCACTTACTATGGCATTGAGACAAGTTATTTAACCACTACATCTATAAAACGGGGCTGACAATACTGATCTCAAGACGTTTTCTCAAGGAATAAATAAAGCAGTGTGGTTTATTACTGTAGTTAATATTAACAGCTAGGAAAGCAAGTTATTTTTAAAAGAGAATTATAGAACATTATATGTCTGATGAGGACAAAAAGTGTAAATATTCACAGCATTTCTCCTTTTCCCACCCTCTTGGGAAGAGTCGGTGTTTGTACTGCCAAAACGGGAGCATAAGGGCGGTGAGCAGTGAGCAGAGTGAGTAATGATTAAAGTCATGAGAGGAAAGAAATCCAAAGGGCAGATTAATTTACAAAATAAAGGACTCTCTATGAAATAGGGGAAAAAAAGAATCTAAAAGTCTTTTTAGAGAGAAGGGGAGAAGATTCTTTAAAAGAATCTGAAAGTCTAAAGGACAGAGAGAAGGAGGGACAGACACGAGGTGACATTCAGGAAAGCTAAATGAGCAAGAGAATTTTGGTAGATGTTCTGTGGCATAAATCCCCATCTGTCACTTTTTTGAGAGTCTTCTTAAGCATCTAACACACAAGGAGGCAATATAGCAATGTGGTTAAGGACATAAGTTCTGTACTTGGAGGTCTTGGGTTCAAATCCTTGCTTTTTTCTAGGGTGCAATTTCTTGCCTATGAAATGGGTATCCTAATATGACCTACAAAAGGATTATCCTGAGGATTCAGTGGAAGATTGTCCTGAGGATCTGATGACCTATTGTTGAATGCTAGGAAAATATATAAGAGCTTAAAGAATATTCTATGAACCTAGTGACCAATTTAAAAAAAACAGCACGATAATAGTAATTTACATTTATTGACTGCTCATTATGGCCCAGGTACTCTTCTGAGGACTTTATGTGGATTAACTCACTTAATTCTAAGCATAACTCTACAAAGTAGGAAAATATTATCACCATTTTAAAGATGATAAAACAGATACAGAGAATTCAAGTAAATTACTCAAGGTCACACAAGTAAATAGTGAACTAGTAGTGGATCTGTACGAGTGTGCAATTCTTGCCCCTTCAGAAGAAAGAATTCGATCAAGGAGGCATAAGGCAGAAGGAGAGAAGACCAAGGCAAGGTTTAGAGCAGAAGTGAAAGTTTATTAAAAAGCTTTAGAGCAGGAGCAAAAGGAAAGAACATACAGTTGGAAGAGGGCCAAGCAGGCAACTTGAAAGACAAGTGCGCAGTTTGACCTTTTGACTTGGGGTTTTATATACTGACATACTTCTGGGGTCTTGCATCCCTTCTTCTCTGATTCTTCCCTTGGGGTGGGCTGTCCACATGCACAGTGGCCTGCCCGCACTTGGGAGGGGAGCATGTGCAGTGTCTTTACGGGAGCTGTACGCATGCTCATTTGAGGCATTCTTCCCTTACCAGTGGAATGTCCCTGATGATCATACACCACCGTTTTGCCTGTTAATATGCATGCTTGAGCCTTCTCGCCCAACCGCTGAAATTTTACCTGGAAGCTGCTCATCACCAGTTTCAGGTGTTTTTATCTATGGAGACTGCCTTTCCCTGGCATTGGCTGTGATAAATTGTTATTTTAGAGAGACGTGTGACAACTGCCTGACCATCACCTGATGGTTGTCTGACATTCCTGATGCAGTGGAGGGAGCCCTCTCTTATGCTGCTCATGCCTGACTAGCTACCTACTTTAACAGTAGGAGAGCTGTGACTCAAACCCAGATGCTCAAATACTAGATCTATAGTCTTACCTCTTATGTAATCCTGCATCCCATGCACGAGCGTCTGTTCTTAAGATAAACAATCTCTGGGGGAAGTTTGCCTTGTTTTATAAATACTTGGTTTGTACTTTACTCGACAACCTTATTACTCAAGGTGTAGTCTACAGGCTAGCAGGATCAACATCATCTGGGAGCAAAATTTCAGGCCCTACTCCACACTCTTGAAACAGAAACTACATTTTAACCAGCTTCCCAGGTGATTTGTGATCATGGTGAAGTCTGAGATGCACTGCTCCAGAATATAATACTTCAGGCAGATAGACTATCTCATTTATGCCTTCATCTCTTATAGTGTCCGGCACAGTGCTTGCCACCTATGGGTAAGTCCAAGATAGATCTCCTCTTGAACTAAGTAATGTTGACTAGGAAATGGACTGACAAGTCTGAGGGGAATAATATCTTGTTATTCTCTGGTTGAGCGAGGGGATGTTCAGTGTCTCCACCATTCAGCACAGCATCAGGCCCATGGCAGATCACTCATACACATTTTTTGAATTGTGATGTAAATGTTGTGAGATAGAGATGTCCAGCACCCCAGCCTTCCCCGGATGTACTATGACATTTTAAAAGGCTGAATAATGCCAAGGCAAGCAGAACAGTGATTATGCACTTATTCTTAACACAGTCTTGAGATAACCTCTGCTCAATTGGTTCCCCTGTGAACTCAAGCTGATTCCCTTCCCTCTTGAGTTCTCTATTGTCTTTGCGGTGTTTGCACTTCATTCAGAAACTAATTAAGTTTCAGGATCAGTTTGTCCTGTTAGAGAATGTGAATATGCTGAAGTGGTGGTTTCTAATAAATTATCTGAGTGAAAGGACAATTATAATTTGCTTCTAAAATTGGCCAAAAGTCAACTTTCATCAAAATAATTCTCAGCAGAGACATTAGTCTCCTTAA
Source organism: Plecturocebus donacophilus (assembly GCA_004027715.1). Taxonomy (NCBI): domain Eukaryota; kingdom Metazoa; phylum Chordata; class Mammalia; order Primates; family Pitheciidae; genus Plecturocebus; species Plecturocebus donacophilus. Next base: position 45,370 of record PVKP010016971.1, read on the forward strand.
AACCAAGGTATTGTATGAAAGGCAACAAAGAGGATTTAAATCGGCCATGGAGAATGTATTGATAATCTGGCTATATTAATCCTGTTCTCTAGCAGAGTGTGAAATTATTTGTTTACTCCTCTTATCTGGGCCTACAGGTAGCTGATCACTAGTTGACAGAGCCGTATTTTGTGATCACCTTTCAGCAGTGAGCTTCAGCTGGACCAAAGCGAAATAATTTGATTTCACTGTCCTGTGTACCACCTGCAAAGTCAAGGTCAGGCATAAGAACTCATGAACTCCAGTATATTTTGTCAGGGTTTTCATTTGTGCAGGCACAGGGAGGTAAGCTGTGGACCCTGAGTGTAATTGTGAAAAGTTGGGAATTTTGTCTTTAGGATCTCCATGTTGCTTTCCTGTATCCTAGCCTTCTAGAGATGAAGATTTATGTTGGCTTCATCACTAGACCACAAATATTACCAAGATGAGCACTACAGGGGATGCAATAAAGTATAAGAAGTAGTCCCAGATCTAAAGGAGTTTACACACACACACACACACACACACACACACACACACACACCTTGGAGCACCCCTTGAATCTGTATTATTAATAATTATTTGTTGCTAGATAGTATTACCACAAATTTAGCAGCTCAAAACAGTGCACATTAATTATTTTATAGTTTCCATAGGTCAGAACTACTGTTGTAGGTTATTTGAATTCACTGTTTCCAAGTCTCACAAGTCTGCAATCAAGGTGTCAGTCAGGGCTGCTTTCACATCTGAGGTTCAACTGGAGAATGATCTACTTCCAAGCTCACATGGTTGCTGGCAGAATTCATTTCCTTTCAGTGTGTTGGACTGAGAGTCTCAGTTTCTGTCTGGCTAATGGATGAATGTTACCCTCAGTTCTTTGCCTCCCAACATGGCCATGTCATTAAAGCCAACAAGGTAGAGAGCCTCTTAGCAAGAGGGTGTCATTATCTGATGCATCATAATGGCAGAGGTGACATTCCATTGCTTTTGCCATATTTTAATGGTTAAAAGTAAGTCACTGGGAGAGAGATCCAAGATGGCCGATCACTAGCAGCTCAGGATTGCAGCTCCCAGTAAAAGCGCAGAGAGCCAGCGGACGCCACACTTACCGATAAATTTTTGCTGCCCACGGACCAGGACATTCCCAGTGGAGGAGCCCCACGGGTCGCTAGCGTGACCCTTTCGGCTGGCGTGGCTTTTTTGCCGGCGCCTCGGCTCGGCGGCTCTTGGTGCGGAGTAAACGGGACTGAGTCTCCTTTTGGATGATGTTTGGCGCTCTGGGAAGTCAGAGCAGTCCATCCAGCTGACTGAAAAAGGGGCTGAGAAGCCAGACTGGAGACCCCCGGGCAGAAAAGCACCACGAACTTCAACGCTGCTGTTTTAGCTAGCGTTGCGAGTCGCACAGTGAAAATTACATAGATTCCGGAGCTGGGAATTAACAAGCTGGACGTCCACTCAGAGACCTAATTTGAAAGTGGATAATTACAAAGACGACAGATGGATAAAACCATAAAGATGCCAAGAAGCCACTGTAAAAAAACTGAGAACACTCAAAATCAGAAAGCCTCTCCTACAGAGGACGCTAGTTCCTCATCAGTAACGGAGCAAGGCTTGATGGAAAACGAGTGTGAAGAATCATCAGAATTAGGCTTCAGAAGGTGGATAATAA